>CAEGAE010097708.1:0-13487 GCA_903067095.1 Girardinus metallicus
ATATATATATATATATATATAGAGAGAGAGAGAGAGAGAGAGAGAGAGAGAGAGAGAGAGAGAGAGAGAGAGAGAGAACGCAGAAAATGTTAAGGGTCTAACGTCTTTAATTTCACGTAAGAAGTAATTTTAATTAATAGAGTTTTGTTTTGAAGTGCTAACTGTATGATTACTAGTAAATCTATGCATCTTTACTATAAAATGTCAAAGATTGCTGTGATTGGATGAAGTGGGTCACTAAAGGTTCGAGATTGGTTGTCAATGTTTAAGTGGGCGGGACTTGTCTCTCCGTCTGTTGGAATCGACCGTCACCGGCGCGACTCACCTGAATGACCAGCAGGTGGCGACATGGTACACTACTCTGAGAAGAGAACAAGCTCAGTAAAACCAAACCAAACCATGTAAACACTTAATTTGATCAAGCAGAAAATGTATTTATTTATAATATATATATATATTAAAAGGATGAGCAAATTTAATGTAAATTATTAGTCTCTAAATTATTAATAAAAATCTAGACAATGTTCTTCTCTCCTCAGATTAAAATACATAATAACATATTGTTGTATTCTCTTTTTAACCATATTAGGCCAACACAACAGCAATTTTTTCACATTGGAGATTATATAGTTTTGATTATTCTGCACTAAAAATCTGTACTGTTAATATCTGAATCAGAAATATATCAAAGTAATTACTCATGATGACAATACAAAGTTACATTTTGCCTCTAAACATGCTTTACACCCATACCATATCATCACTACTGATTTAATATTTTCTTAATTAGCATTGCCAATCTTCCTGACCAGTACAGTCATCTCCGTGTAGCCCTTCATAATCTCCTATTTTCATTTATCATTCATGATTAATGAAGTTTATGCTCAAGGTGACGGTAAGCATAACAGTCTTCTCCTGTGTGTCAGATTTTCTCTGTGTGATTAATGGCTTCTCTAGGTAGGGACAAGTAAAGAGCTATTCTGACCATTAAAGTAATATCTATGTATCTTCAGCAAACGCGAAGACATGCTCTACTTTTGAAAGACTTTTGTTGTTGTTGTTTTCTAACTTTCTAACTTTCTGTTATAGGTCAACTGATTAGTAAGCGTGAAGTCTGAGAGACAAGTGGGTGTTTGCTCATGATGAGGAGCGAGCAGTGTTGCAGAGCAGATGGCCAGTGTTGCACAGAGTACATCTACATCCTGCAGAAAACTTTTGACCGCTTAATGATGCTATTAGGTATGCAATGAGAAGATCAAATGCATAAATAATGCATGTATTTGTTCTATGGGAGGATGAGTTGCAAGGAATGCTAATTTGTTCATTTCTACGTGTTAATTTGTGCTACTCGGAGAAGAAAAAAAATCAAAAGTAGTATTTTCAATATAAACTGTGAGAAATTAAAGTGTTGTGCAACACAAGCAGGATTGTAGGATGCTCCTATCATATGCAAAACTAGAGTAAAGGTGTTTTTAAAGTGAATAATCTTCTCTGCAGCAAAGCACTGAGTCATATCATTGTATTAAGCTAAAAGAAAAAGCCTATATTTGCACAGAGACGTGTGGGAGATGTGAGAAACAGCTTGGAAGGAGACTATCCTTTGACGCTGAGAGTATGTACATGAGCTCAGATGACAGATGATTGTAGTCTTATAGCAAAGACTTTATAAAGATCCAAACAAAAAGTTACATATTTCTGTAAAAATTTGCTTGTAAATATTTACAACCAGGGACTTTCTCTGCTGATGTAAAGTCAGTTTTCCCCTCACATACAGTTTTGCAAATAGGTCTCCTTTCCTAGCCTGTCATGTTTTCTGTGAGATGTTAAAAGGGTGGGATTTTGTTTTCTAACCTAAAGCTGCTGTAGCTTTCTCTACCTGTTAGGTGTGTTGCTTGGTTTTCCTGATGCTGTTTGTTCACAAACAAACTTCTGAGGCCTTCACTAAAAAAGCTGTATTTAGAATGAGATTAAATTGTACAAGGGGGGACTCTATTTACTTACTACATGGCTCCTGAGAGCAGTTTGTGCCACTATCACACTATGGGGGCCTTAAAGACATTTCATGGCACACTTTTCAGATTTTATTTGTAAAACATTTAAAAAATAATTCTTTTCTCTTACAATTTGTGTTTATCTGTCACATAATGATGTCACAATCAAAGTTTGGATGCACAAACTGTGAAAACAAAGTAGATGCAGGGATAAAAAATAAATGAAGGAAGAAATCCAAGTAATTCAAAAGGAATCCAAGTAATTCAATACATCATTATGAATAAAAAAATTAAAGAGAGCTCTAATAAATAAGTACACTGATTAAGCTAAATTATGAGACTTAAATCAAAATGCTGACATCATCCATACCATATGTAGATTTTTTTAAACTGAATTTTAAATTTGTTTTTGTTGTAACCGTGGGGAGTGCATTTACAATATTGACAAAGCTATGAATTAATTCCTAACTCTTCCAGTCTCATTCCTCAATAAAATCCTCCTGTAATAGACAGTAATTATAATTGAGATCAGTATGCACCAAACTGAGTTTGTGTCAGCATCTTGTCTTCTGTCCTGTAGTACTAATCATCAGGAAACTAAGTAATAAAGTTCACAACAGTGATACAGCGGCACATACCCGTCCTGTGTTTGTTATTAAATTCCTATTATCACCACCCAGCTACACGTCCAACCTAGGTGCTTGGAAATCTCTCCTCCTTTCTTCACATGGAGTCATCTGATCCTGACATGCTGTCTGTGTCAGGATCCCCACTGGTAGATATTTCAAATTAAAGCAGGTGCAATTACAGTGTTGACAACTTATAATAGTTGCATCAACACCTTTGGAGGAGCTCCTTCGCTCAAAGTCTCAGTCATGCAGTCTGTGCAAATCACTGTTACAATCTAGTAGGATGCGATGTACAATATCTGTAGCCATGGCAACAGCAACTGAAATTCTGTTTTTTCAAACTCAGCGATGATGAAAATTTCAGTTGCTATCTCAGGACAAAGTCAAACACAAGGAAAAAAAATCCCTGGAACTGTAATTTGAAACTTGTCTGTTTCATTTGTTGTGCGAGGTTATTTTCAGCTACTCAGAAGATTTAAGCCATGCGGAACAAGTACGTCAGAGTGGTAAACACAAACAAAACCAGAATGCAGTCACACTGGCCTCTGTCACAAGTGACATGTCCTCTCTGCCCCTCTTCGCGGGCCAGACGTGTTTCCGATACACAAAGTCTGACAAACAACTTATGGCTCACCACTGGAACCGCAGAGATACACAAAGACTGTGCAGGCTGCTGTGTGATTCATGCAGACAAACACAAGACGAGACTTTGTCTCTAATCCTCTGTCACGTATAAAGCAGACAATTCATGATACCAGAGACCATTCAAAATTCAACGGTTTTTACTCCAGAGAAGAGATTCATTCAAACTTTAATAGCCCAAAAATATTCTGTAAGGTGAGAAGTCTAGAAATGACAAAAATGTTATTTTTTCAATTATGCTGGTGATCTGAATGTAGGAATAAACTGTATTATTATAAATTAACATATAGCAGAAGCTCCATTGTTCTCAGTTGTTTAATGAACTGCACGTTATGTGCAATGTACATAAGTACATTGCACATAACGTGTACAAAACATGTACATCCTCCATGTTTTGAGTTCTTTTTAATAATTGTTGGCTTCTGCATTAATTATAGATTGCCAAAAATGACTATTGCATAATTATTTTTGATTTAATCATAATTAAACATGTTATTCTGTAACAATGAGCATAGTAGTTTGAACTTAAAATGGCATAATGGACTGAACATGTGGGTATATGTACATATATTTCTCCCCAAGTTTCTTTTTCATTTACTTTCCCTCTTGAGCTGCAGATATAAATGATACACAAACATCTCAGTGTGTGTCAGTATGCCATTTTCCACCGACACAGGATGTGAGTTAACAGCCTGCTCCTTTTTGAGCTGAGAATAGCTACGGTGACAGATAACAAACACAGTGTCACCTCTTCCTCCCCTCACCTACTCCTCTGCCCTCAACCCCCCAAAACGGTGAAGCATCATCCAGATGACACTATCTGCCAGTGGGGGTAGAGGGAGACCTGTCTCTGTCATCATGTTGCTTTGCAAAGGCCTTCTTTTTTTTCATGACATGCATTCAGATGTTTTCTGTTAACTTTGTGTTGAATGCAAAATGAATCTTTCATCCTAAAAACTTGTAAATAGATGTCATTTCTGCTATGCCTTTTTGTAAAGCTAGCAGAAATTAGTAAGAAATGCATTTTGCATACACTTGATTTAATTGATTGCTATATAAATTACTCCCAATTCATGTTTAAAACAGTGAAACTCTTTTTGTTTTTAAACTCAAACCATAATAAGAGGACAGCACTGTAAATGTGGAGGTCCAGACACACCTCAGTCAATTACAGAATAAATCACTGAATAATTAGTTACATTTGTAATCATTCCTGTAGTTCAAAGAAGCTGAGGGACCCATAATAACTCTGGAGGAACAACAGAGATTCACAGCTCAGAGGTGAAACTCTGTGTTTGGATGACTAGTAAAGTAAAATTTGATCTTTACAAAGAGTGGCAAGATGCAAGTTGTTAAAAGAAAGCCCTAAGATGTAATTCAGGGAATACAGAAAACATATTGTCAGCCTAATAGCATAACTGCCTAAGTCCCATTTTAAAAAATAGGACTTCGGCAATTGTGCTAATGGAAGAAGGTGCCAAACTTCTTGCTCTACAAGTGTGGTTGAAAACTAACCTCACAATTACCATGTACACATCAACACCAAGATGAAACCTGGAGGTGGCAGCATTATGCTGTGGGGATAGTTTTCTTCAGTAGGAAAAAGTTTAAGGAAACAAAGGGGAGGACTGAGGCAGAGGCTCACTACACACAGAGCTATAATAATGATAGTTTACTTTGAACAGTATCCATGTTTTAGGATGGTCCAGTCAAAGTCCAGAACTATCTCAACAGAGAATATGCAGCACAACTTGAAAACTGATTAACATATCGCGCCTGTGAAAAGTATTCACCCCCTTGGATGCTTTACTTTACCCTTCTATTACATTTACAAATCAATTAAGATTGACAGAACATGTTAAAGTTTGTTTTTTTTTTCTACCAAGAAGCCCTTAAATGTCAAAATAAAAACTCTGCAAACATCTTTTGCTTGGGTTCTTCACCAGTCAAAGCTTTATGGGAGAGTTATAATGTGAAAGCTACTGTTGAAGAAAACTCATATCAAGGTTCAACAGGAGTTTGCCAAAATGCAAGTTGGAGACTAAATGGTCAAATAGAAGAAAGTTGATTGGAGCTTTTTGACCATAAAGTAGGTGTCATGTTTGGCAGACATCAAACACTGCACATCACCATAAACACACCATGCCTACTGTAAGACAAGGTGGTAGCAGCATCATGCTGTGGGATTGCTTCTCAGCACCAGGTCTTGGAAAGCTCGTAAGGGTAGAAAGAAATGTAAAGAAAATGAATGCGAGAGGACAATGGCTTCAGAGAACATTTGTTTTCCAGCAAGACGACTCAAAGCATCCAGCTGAAGCATCCACCTTGTTGCTTAAGCAACAAGGTGGATGTTCTGGAGTGGCCAAACCTCAATCTGATTTGTAGCTGGTCTTGTAACGTCTTGTTCACAGCCAATCTCCATGTAACCTGACAAAGCTTGAACAGCAAGGAGTAAAATTGCACCGTTCTAATGAGCCTCGATCTGAGGCACATCAGGACGTGATTCAACGTGCCTCAACTAAATACTGACTTAAAGGGATGAATATGCTCGCGCAATCCCTTATTATGTGTCACATGTTTTTTAATTATTATTTTGTAGAAACCAGTCTTCCCTTTGATATTAAAGTTATTTTTTTGTTGTTAAAGAAGGCCAGTTTTGTTTATCTTGATTGATTTGTAAACGCAATAGAAAGAGCAAAACATCCGCGGTGAATACTCTTTTAGTGACTGTCCTTACTCATCCAGTTAGGTTTGGCTACTTTGGAAGGACAAATGTCCGAAATCCTCAAACTGTAGTGGTTGAAATGCACACCACTCAGATTTTTATTTGCATTTTTAAGATGACAATTTTAGTCTAATTTGTGTTGCTTCATCGTGTGAATCCCCCCCCCCACCATTGCCCTCTCGCCTAAAACACACTTTAAGTCTGTAGTTTGTAATGCTTGGGACAATAAATGCAAGGTTTCCATGGCAGTGAAGTGCACAGAGAAAGCTTTTACTCAACCATCTATGATAATTAATGTTATTGTTACATTTAATTACACTAATTGTCCAATGCGGGGACTCGCAGTTAGTCAAAGGGTGACAAATGCATGTGAAAGTGGTGCAAATGACCAGGGGAGGCTTCAGGAAATTGGTGGTAAGTCATAATGTGATGTCCTCTGAAGTGATGCAAATGCGTGCGTGGGTGCAGGAGGGGGCGTGGGGTGGAGGGGAAGGAGAGCTGGTTGGCAAAGCGAGGAGGCTCACGTGATCTTTTAAAATTCCTGTTTCCCTGCAGCGCAGTTTGTCAGCCTCATCTATGTGTGTAGATGAGGCTTGTGTGTGTGTGTGTGTGTGTTGTCTCGCTGCTCGTACGCATGCCTGATGACTCGTGCCACAGAAGGACCTGCCTGACTGCCGGAGACCTTCTAGCTCCGCTCATCCTCCTCATCATGGTCTTGTTGTAGTCCGAAGCTCTTTTTGTTTTTCCCGCTGAAAGCCTTTAAGTGGACTCGAAGCAGGAGGAGAAAGCAGGGGGAAAAAAACACACACACACACACAAAACAAAAAAAAAAACATGCAGTACTGACTGGACCGATGACCAAGTGCTGTGTGTACACTGATTTCAGGACTGCAGGACTACAATAGCGAAAAGCCCTCCTTGTCTTTTTAGAGGCCACAAGAAGGGGGGGAAAAAAAAGGAAAAAAGAAAAACGGAGGAAAGGCGCCGCAGTCCTGCAAGTCGGAGGGGGAGATCGACACCGAATAGAGTCCTCGATCATCGGGGGTCTCACCCTGAAGCCTGAGGAGCCATGTCATCCACGAAAATCAAGAAGGATAAGGAGATCATAGCGGAGTACGAGACCCAAGTGAAAGGTGCGTGAGGAATCCGGTGTTATTGAGTCCTTGGTGCTTAGATATTACGGGCTGAAGTGGCACCACCTTTGTACTGTAAAGCGCTGACAGACCGCTCCAGTCAGGTGACAGGTAATCCGCCACAGCCACTGAATGCGCTGACATGCCTTAAGAGTGCAACAAAACCGTAGTTATATTTCCGTGTCTGCTTCTCCTTTCACTAATTCGCCAGCAGCCGGTGGGGTGGATGTGTGCATGTGGGTTGAAGGTGGCTTTGCACGCTTTGTTGCTGGGTGAAATGATCCCTGTGTGGAAATGACTGCAGGATGGTGGTCTGGTATGCGATCTTTTCCTCTGTCAGTCTGGATTTGGCTTGTTGTTCTGGTTGCATATGGTTGATGGAAAAATTTGGAGGGAAACAAATGAAATGCACACAGTGACATAAAATGCTAATTATTGCAATTACAATGGATGGCTGGTTCCTTCCCATGAATCCCATTGCTAGGGTTACCTCTACCCTCAGCCTTTGGCACATTTATGCTCCCACAATGATGCATCATCAGTTCTCATGGGTATCAAAGCATACCAAGGTTTAACACAGTAACTGTTTCAAAATCACCAACATCTTCCACCATACTCTTTAAATGATCCCTGGAGCGACTGATGTTTTCTCTGGCTGTATGGATCATTGCCCCTATACCCTGTTTGTTACTGCACATTGCCAGCCAGATGGCTGAAATAAGCCAACTACACATTATCTTCAGTTACAAGAAGACATTATATTCATTGTTTGGAAATGTTGCTTGATAAAAAACATCAATAGTTATGGGGTCCAAAATAAAGAAATGCCATCCTACACCCTGTTTATTTATTCAGAGATGCTCCATAAAGTTAGTGTAAGTCTGTGTAAGTCTTAAAAAGTTATGGATTAAAAAATCTTGCTGGTCACATGGCTGAAAGAAAAGCGACTACTCACTGTTATTTAATTTAGGGTTCAGTAAGCGGTAAGGCTCCTTAATACCAATATTACCCTATCACATAATGTAATTTTGTTAAACACATTTTACTACCATGTTGATGTTATATGATGGAAAAATTTGACTTTCCTGCTTGGTTTTTACTTGTTCCGCTCGATTATAATATCATTTCATTGCTCCATCTGGGATTTCTGCCATTGAAATGCATTGTGAAATGTTCTAATATTATTTGCCCTTAGCACTTGAAAACTATTACTTTGTGTAAATGTATTGTTTTTTTTTCTTAATTCTTTGTATAAATGTTTACTACATTATCGTAACTCTGATAATCATATCTTATATTTTTAAGATTTTGCTGCTTTTTGAATCCTGCATAAATAACAGGATCAAGTCAAGTCAATTTATGTTTATTTGTAAAGCACATTTCAGCAACAGAGCAGTTCAAGGTGCTTTGGAAGTTGTTTTTTTTTTACTCATGTTTAGTAAGAATCTCAACCAGCCCATGCCTGTGCTGGAACACCAAACTGGACATAATGGTGGTCATTGTGGCATTAAGCTTATGCTAACTGAGAAAACATTTACATTTTTGAGTGGATATGCAAGAGCAACTTCGATCACCTCACTTGTAAGTGTTCCTCTTAAAAAATATACAAAAATTTTAAGGGTTAAGAGCTCTGCCCATTCACTCTCCACAGAAGCTATAATTGAGCCACCTTTCTTTGTGTTTAAAAAATAGGCCCCTGTAAAAGATTTGTGTAAACATGTCACTGCTCATCTATCCCGTCTTGCTTGCTGCCTTTCTGCAGGCCATTTCTGGTGACTCAGGCATCATTTATTCAGCTCAGATCCAACGGTGTTGTGGCTGAACTGCTCCCGTGTCACATATCCGGGCCCCGCTTGCAGCCTCTTTTTCGTTAGGCGGCACCCCTTCAGACTGTGGACGTTAATTCACGCAGACTGCTGCTTGTTTCTCATTCACAGCTGGTGTGTTGTATACGGCCCGCGGGCACATAGAGCGCCCTTGCTCTCCACAGCCACCACCTCACAAGCACAAAGGCGACGTTACGAGCCGCAGCAGGCAGTGAGTGAGCCATAATGATATTCAGATTGGAAATTGCACCTGTCTCATTGTGAGTTATTACTTTATGGTTAATGTGCAGTCAACATGGCAGATGGGGCCATATCATCCGAGTGTCACTGATTAGGTCATAACAAGGCGGAGGGGGGTGCTTTATTATGTATGAGCTTTAATAGACAAGTGACAGAAAAATAGCTGGTTTCAGCGATACAACAAAGGATAAAAAACTGTTAGTGCATTTGTCAGGGATAAATAATAGACTTGTTTGAATCCACAAGCTGCAGATGACATGAAATATAGCCCCCTCCCCTTTTAGAGCTGCAAACCGCTGTGCTAAAATTTTAACCCCCTGCCACTGATGAATTCCTGACGACCCCCGAGACCGGCTGCTTAAGCAGAGACTCTTAAGGACCCTGGGTGAGGGTGTTCACTTTGTTCAAGCTGTTCAGCTGGCTGATCTTTCATTTGCATGTCAATAGAGGAGGGCTCCAGGCCTGAACAGGGAGGGAGAGACAGTGTGGCTGAGGAGCTTGGACTCTGTTTTGTAGCTCACCACCATGTGGTTGCTGGACTGCGGCGCTGCCTCCTCCTTTTTGCCAAGTTTTACAGGAAGCTTGTGAAGTGGGCTCAACTAACAGCAGCTGCTTGACATTTACGATAAAATCTGTGTCTGTAAAGCTATGCGCCCTCATTATTATATACACATATATGCTTTAAAAGTAAAAAAAAAAAACTGGATAAGAAGTAGAGCTTGGTGATTTATCACTAAGCTTTGAGCCTGAATAGTCAAACACCTGAATGTTTGTTTCAGCAGGACTCGTTTTTATTTAACTGGTATGGTGTTTAGTTTTTTTTTTCTTCTTTTGCTGCACTTTAAATTGACTTAATTAACTGCAGGATCTGTTGGCTGCGTTTCCTGAATCCCACACAGCAATTAATCACTGATTCCACTGGATGGAGTTCAGTAAAACTTCACCCCTACTGTTTTCATCTGGTGTTTTCACATAATAGCGTTTTTCTTATAGTGTTTTAAATGCAAACGATGGAGTGATCTGGCTTTTTTTTTGGTTTCAGATTATTGCATTTAAAAGTGCACAGACATGATCACGTTTACGTTCAATTAAATAATTTACAGTGTCTTGCAAAAGTATCTATATCTGCGTTTTGATATTTTGCCATGTCACAGACACACACTTCAATGTATTTTTTCAGAATTTATTTTGAATTACACCAAGAACAAACAGAGCCTCGTCCTAAAAGAGAAGAAAATATGTTTAAAATGATGCTTATATGAAACTGTAAGTTCATTGACAGTTTTACATTGTTGCCTTTTCTTATTTGCCAAATAACTCAAGCTCAGTCACATTTAATTCAGTATTTTTGATTTGATTTAGATTCAAACACATGAATGGGCTTTGATCTAAAACATTCCCTGAAGTCGGGTTGTATGTTTGGATTTATTATCCTGCTGGAAGGTGAACGTCGGTTCTGTTTTTCAAACAGGACTGCGCTGTATTTACCTCTGCCCATCTTCCCATTAGCTCTGAGCAGCTTCCCTGTCACCACAGCTTGAAGCTGCTGCCATCATTTTTTATGAAGATGATGGTATGATCAGAGTGATATCATGTGTCAGTTCTGCACCACACATAGAATAGCATAGGCTGATGTCTGAAGGTATTTGGTTGCATGGTATTCTATTTATTAGTATAAAAGTAAAGGGGGTATACCATACTTTTTAAAAACCAAATACCGTTTTCCTTTAACTTTACAATTATTTGCCACTTTCTGTTCATCCGTGACATAAAATCCCAATTGAATACGTTGTTTGTGCTTGTAATTTGACAAAATATAAGCTTACATTTTTAAAATGATCTTATCTGGGCTACTTGTTCTTCCAAAGAACTGCCTTGAGTTGGTAAATGTAGACATGAAACAACTCATGAAAAATTACCAGTGTCCTCCAGCTGCACAAAGTTATGACACCTTAAGTCAAAAATGCATACTTCAAATGAACAGGAGGTAAAATTTTAATACCTCTTTGTTAAGGCTTCCGTTTGAACTTTTACTGCTTAAATTTCAAAGAGAAGTAAAAAAAATAAATAAATAAAAAATCCCAGAAAAGCAATGTTTTTACACTCATAATGTTGCCATCATCATGTTTTACTGTGATAGTGTTTTCAGGGGGTGAGCATTATTCGCTTCTGCCACAGAAAAAGTTTACTATGTATGTATTATGTAGCACTTCGGTGTAACCTGACCAGAGATGCCACGTTTTAAACTTCATCCCTGACCTGTCTGCTGTTTTTGTTGGTCTTCATGATGCTATTTTATTAATCGAATAATTGTCTCTGACAAACCTCTGATGCCTTCACAGAGTAACTGGTTCCAAACTGAGATTAAGTGGCATGTAGGTGGCTCCTGCTTACCAATAGGCAACATCAGAAGACGTTTGGTTGCACAGAATTTTATTTATTTACTTAGTGTCGAAGTAAAGGATCCTGTCAAAAAAATAAACACATCTGATCTCCAAATTTGTAGGAAAGGTGAAAAATCTAGTTTTCTTTCTACTTCAGCATTGTTTGCTACATTTTGTTGTTCTGTCATACAAAACCCCAGTAAAGTATATTAATTTGAAAATAATCCAGGGATACTAATGCTTTCGGAAGTAAATTTGGTCCATTGTTATATGAACTCTGGGTTTTTAGTTAGTTGGTTGTTGAGGTCTTGCCAGGCAGCAGGAAGCTGCTATGCAGGAGCAGACAGAGAGCAGAGGAGTTGGTCACGCTGAGTCATTTAATGTGGATCCTCCAGCTTCCTGCTTGTTGGGCAAACCTGCTGCAGACTAAGTGAACATTGGCAAAGGAAATTTAATTAATTTGCTGTTAGGGCATTAATCTTGAGTGGGACAGCTTGTTTATTGTACGGCCCAATAAATTCACCTTGTCTCTGGGCTGCTTTGGTTTGTGTGAAACTGCAGTGAGTTATTAAAACATGACAAAGCTGGAGAGTGCTTCTGTTGGATTCTGTATTGTTAATCACTAAGAAACATTTATTAAATGCATTTTCTTACTCTGTTGTTGAAAATAAAATGAAAAGATTGATTATCTCGATTTGTTCCTAATAAAGCTTTTTCGGGGCTTTATTACAAGCATAACTGGGTCATTGGGAAATCTGTTTCCTAATATTTCCATCTAAGTTATATATTTTTTCATCTTTTGCTTTTTTAAGCTTCATGTAGTTTATCTAAAAGTGTCTAATTAAGTGATGGTTGGAAGATGGGTAAATCAATTTTCAACATACAAATAGGAACATGTTCTAAATGCAATGATTGGTCTGGGGTGGATTTCACCTCTCATTGCAGAAGGCTGCAGCAAAACATAAACTTTAATAAGTTACACTAAATTAGCAAACCTGGATTTTCCTAACCAGTCTGTCAGATCCCATCTAATAGACTGATGTCTGTTAGATTACATGCCGCTAATGTATTTCGCTTTTTTCTTCCCTCTTGCATTTTATTTCATAAATTCTCCAAGTTATTAAATACAAAATAATGTGGTGTTTGAACTGTTAAAATAAGGAGTGCTAGGCGTTTTTAGAGGCGGTCTCAAATATTCACAGATTTTTGACTATTAGCAATTATTTGTGACGCTTAAGTCCTTTGAATAACAGGGTCCACTGTGTTAGTAATTGTTTACCAGAATGTGCCAGAAATGTATTAAATGCACCAGGGCCGTTGCAAACGAATATTTTAGTAATCGAGTAATCTATTGATTATTCTTACGATTAATCGGGTAATCGGATTAAAAAAAGATAAAATAAAACATTGGTAAGTCTAACATAACAGCAGTGTTACTATTACATATTACTGATATATAACTACATATTACTGATGTTGATATGCAATAGCATATCAACATCAGTCCAATTTTTCACATTTGAGTTTAACTAACAGTTACTTTTCTGTAGTTTAGAAAATTTACCTGCCAATAATAGCTCAGTTTGTTGACTTGAAGAAAAGTTATACAAAAATCTGAAATTAATTTAATGTAACAATAAAGAGGCAGGCTCACAAATAGTCTATCTATTTGTGAGCAGGCTATTATTAAAAAATGTCTATACTCCAGAAACTGTCTGTTTCTGTTTTCATCTTCAGTCAGTTTAATAGAGGAACTCTCACCTTGCACAGCCATTTATAGCGTTTGTGTTCATGTTAGCGACGGGATTTGACTATGAGGGGCCGTTTAGGAGAATAACTATGTTTTGTCTCTCACACACTACTAAAAACTCACACACACACAAAATATTAAAATTGCACATATATACTATTAAAATG
>CAEGAE010097711.1:0-38069 GCA_903067095.1 Girardinus metallicus
GAGAACATGCAAACTCCATGCAGAAAGACCCCGGGCCGGGAATCGAACCCAGAACCTTCTTGCTGCAAGGCAACAGCTCTACAAACAAATATCCAGTAGTGCAGCCCACTACTGGATATTTGTTTGTTTAATTTCAGTTATAGCTTTTTTAAACAATAAATGCTTAAATTCATGCTGTTTACGAGCGGCCTCTGTTTTACACAGTGTGATTGTTGCCAGTTGGACTTATTTTTAAGGTTCGTTTTCACTGAGCTGGTTGCTTGTTTCTCCCACGAGATCTGGCAACATTACCTTAAATACTTAAGGATTAAAAATGAAGAAAATGGACGAGAGGAAAAAGACCAAGAGGAGGGAAACAAGGGAAGGAAGGAAGAGAGGAAAGGCAGTAGCATAAAAAAATGAGAGACTAAGAAGTGCAGTTACTATTGCATAATAATCTCCACAGGGTTTTGTCATGTAGAAAAAAGAACATTTTCCAGTGCTGTCAGTTTTGACTCAAAGCTTTCAGGTGTCTCACATGCAGAACATATCCACATTTTGAGAGGATCACTCCAGACCTGTGGTGATAACCACAGTAAGGCGATGTAAAGCAACTGCTGAAGGGAAAGCTGCCCCCACAGAGAGAAGCATCTGCGCTCCATTAATTCAACAGTGACCTTGATCAAAGCCTGAACTCCCACACACCTGTTGATAAAAACAAGGCAACAGAATATCGTTCTGCCTCTCCGATATTTACAAAGCCTGTAAAAAGTAACAACATATGGAGCGAGAGGAGGAAATTATGATGACGGCGTTTTAGGTCCGGTGTATGTAAAAAAAAAAAAAAAAAGGTGGAGCAAATTTCCACCATAGACTCTCGAGAATTTTCTGGAATTTGAAAAGTCGAAAATTTGTTAGAATAAAAAAATCCTAAAGTTTGAGATTGATCTCAGAAAATTTAAGAAAAAAATGGAAATTTCTGAGTTTGTAACATTCGAGACAGCAATCAGTTACATTTCGACAAGTAAGAAGTTATGAAGTCAGTTCCAGCAACGATCATGCCAATTAAAGCTGCCAGATTTAGAAAAAATGACCAGAGGACTCCAAAGAACCTCATCAGTCATTCACCCGTTCACACACACACGCACACCCCCTCACACACTGATGGTGCTATGTTACATTGTATATATAGCTGGAACTCTTTAAGAGTATTCTATATTTTAGTTGCATTCCAGGAGTTAATTTAAAATGACAAAAAAATCTACGATGGCATACAGGGTGATAGTAGATAGATCGACATTTCAGAGTTTTTTGGTGGAAATTCACTCGTCGTAGGAAACAGTTGAACAGTCCATGGTTGACACTCAGCAACACTGTCTGAATGAAAAGGCTAGCCTGCTGGTCATTAAGGTTAATGTACACTAATGTTAACTCAACTGATAGAAAAATGCCTCTGTGTGTGTGCGTGCGTGTGTGTGTGTGTGTTTGCAGCAGGTGCCTCAGCTTCCAGCCATGAGCAGATGGCCTCATCCGTGGTTTCGTTCTGCGGTGCAGCTGTGCTCACTTCCACCTCCACTCCAATCCACATATTCATTTTAAATACTAATATATATAAAACAGCGCCTGTGACTCTTTCTTCTCTTCTTGCTCTGAGAAGACATGCCTCTGTGTTTCTCCCTCTCGACCGAGCAGAGTGTGAGAATAATCAGCAATGCATTACTTTGCTCAACCATGTAATGGATTGTAGCGCAACACTGGAGTTTAATACTGGGTAAGTCTGTTTCTCCGTTGCTTTGATATTGCTCAGTATTTTTTTGCTGCATGGATGGATGTTCAGCCAAAAATATCACCTAGGAGACAACCACTCTTGTTAGAAAGGGGTCAAAATAGGAAGAGCAGAGGCTAAGGATTCCCTTCAGTTCCCTGAATGAGTCATGCTCCCAATATACAGCGTATTACACTTTCTTTTCCTGGTGTCTTTCATTAAACTTTCCCTTTTTTCATTTTTCCTCATCTTTCAAAGCCTGAGCCAAAGTTGAACCTTAAAGGAGCAGTATGTTACTTTGATAACAAATACATTTTTTTACATATTTGCTAAAATTAACAGTATGTTGTGAGAGTATAATCAAAGACAAATTTTAGCTGCTCTGCCTTCTCGCAACTCTCCCAGTACTAACTGCAGAAACACACCAGTTAGAAACAACTGAGTGGTGTGTTTCTGTCCAGATCCCTCCTAAAACTGAGATCTGGGTCTCAATGGGGTTTTAACAGGGTAAGTAATGGAAATAAAAAAACAACCAATCAGAAGCAGGAGGAGTGTCTTAGTGCTGTCAATCACCCTTGTGCTGACTCCTACCCCCCTTTGCTCTGTGGTAAGCTGTAGCTGGCTCACCACAACATAGCCTGCCACGAATGCTAAAGCTAGTTAGCATAGCCATCAAAGACGGTGGATAAACAGTCCTGTAACAGTAAGTTGTTTCTCTGCCATTAGCACATTGAGCAGCACATAAATGAGTGTGATTGACAGCAGTAAGTCCCTCCTCCTGGCTCTGATTGGTTTCTGACCAAGCGGTGCATTTCTGCAGATGGCAGTAGAACCGCAGGGAGGAGTCAGATGAGTCTCAGGTTTTACTGTCAGAACATAGAGACAGTTTTAACAAATATGTATAAAAAAATTGTTAATAAAAGTCACATATTACAGCTTTAGAGGAATACATGAATGTTCTCAGAGTGGTGAGCATATGGAACTAGCTCACCGACTGAAATGCTTCCATTAGTTAATTTTAAGATCAACAACAAATCAAATCACCATCACAGAGTCATGGAGCTCCTGCCCACTCATGTTAACCCACATGTGTAATTGCACACATTTATATTAATCTTTTTTGTATATAGCAGTTTAGCTCGTTCAGTGTATAATTACCTCTCCGTGCTCTCATTAACCTTTGCTGCGGCAGCAGATAGAAGCGTACCTATCTACTGCTCATGTAGAAATATGAAGACTAAACTGAGCCAAAAAGAGAAGGACAGTCAGGTTTTACACTGAGCAACAGATTCTCCTCAGGACATCCATCTGATTCTTTAAAGCTCCAAATCATCCACAAATATGTTAATTCCAGTCCGATCCAAATACTTTGCACAGCTACATGTTATTTCTACTCCAGTTGGACCTGTTGACTGAGCATTTTTAGTCCAGAAAATCTATGATATGATATTATATATATTTATATATATATATATATATATAATATCATAGATATATATTTATACACCGAGAGTCCTGATTAGTTGGCATTAAGTGATCAGCCGTTACAGCTGACGCACATTTAGAAATCATCAGATATGGACAATGTGTTTGACTTTATAACTCTGTCACTTATTGAAGCTTTTATTTAAAAACTTTTAAATAAAAGCTTTTATTTAAAAATATATATTTTTACATATTTGTTGAAATTGTCGCTACATTGTGACAGTATCATGTGAGACAGATAATCTATGAAAAAAAAAAAAATAATCCAACTCTGATTTCTCCCAGTGCTAACAAGAAACAACCAATCAGAGCCAGGAGGCGGGTCTTAGCGAAGCAGCTTCTCTGTGCCAGTTCGCATGGCCTTTAATTTCTAGCTATGTGCTGATCTATGCTGGTCTATCACAAAGCAATACAATTAATATTGTGGAAGAGGTGAAAGGGATAACAATAAGACGATTCTTTTATTTTATTCACCAAAACAAAACACAACAAAAAAATTGAATAGTTTAACATATTTGAGTTAGGATACTTCTTTTAGGATGCTTGTTTTTCTTTTTTTTTCTAATATTCCTTGTTTTAATTAATCCAAGGTTGCACAGATTTTGGGTAGACTTGTAAGAGACAAAAACAAAACAAGCCAGAACAAAAATTAACAATTTAACAGCAGCTAACAGTGTTTGGTTGTGCAGTAACAGATGAGGCTGTAGGAAGGAACATACAGGCGGTCGCGCGTTCCAAACTGCAGCGGCTTTGGGACGCCGTGTGTCTTCTCATGCAAAAATATTTAATCCTCGTGAGGATTAAACGTCCTCGAAAAGAAAGCGAAGAGAGAGGCAAGTATGGCACAACCGGAATATGTCTCCTTCTCTTCAGGGCACTTCAGATTTGGATGTGGGGTTTAGGGCTGAGATTAGAGTGGGATTAGGTGGAAATGTCAGAGAGGGAACGCTTAGGGAATGAATACAGTCAATGAAATTCTTGACAAGCACACGGCAGGAATACAAATCTGTGTGTGGAAGTGTGTCTGTGGTGAAGTGTTTGGCGGGCACTCTGCTCAGAGAAAACACTGCTGTTTGAGTACGCTTGCAGACAGAAGTCATTGAAACCCTCCTCACACTCTGTGTCTTCAGAGAGCGGCCACACAAGCAGACTGTGTGTGTATGTGTGTGTGTGTGAACCAGGTTTTTATATCCTTGTGGGAACCTATTTCTGTCGATGTTGTGGAGTTGTGGGGACCACTGCCTGTTATGGGGACAAATCCTGGTCCCCATGAGGGGAAATGCTGTTTTTGGGTTAGGGGTTAGGTATGTGAGGGTTAGGCTGTAGAAAATGAATGGAAGTCAATGTGAAGTCCCCACAAGACACAAAAACACAACTGTGTGAGCTGTGTGTGGTTTGGGGACAGGGGGTATGGACTGGGGATGGTGGGGGCAGGGAGGGCGGGGGGTGATAGTGAAGCAGACTACCTCTCTGCACTGCTCTGCTTCTATTGGCTAAAAATATACTATTCAGCCATAACATTACGGCTAATCACCATGGCTATTATAGTTAGCTAAAACGGATTAAATATTAAGTGAAATTGAGAAAACATTTTTGTTAACTGAAACAAATAATGTGGAAAAACTATAACTATATCTTGCATTTATAAAACTAAAAGATAACGAAATTATAGATATTTGTTTTCTACTTTGTTTTCATATTAATGAATATATTTATTAGCCTTGTGAACTGATGAAAAATAGATTTTTCTCCCAACACAAGCAGTTTACATCAGCCGTCGATACATTACAGTTCTCCATACTTCCCCTGGTGGCGCTAACGCTAGTCCACAAACTGGAGACAGCAAAAGCTGGGAGTAAACTCCATTCAGCTGTTGTTGAAAAATAATTGAATAAATGATTTTGATCATATGCTCTGCTGAGTATTCACTATCCAATCCATGTATACATAACCTCCTTTTTGAATTCTGCACCTAAAAATTCAGATTCTCCAGTCTGACATCAATCTATTTGTTGCATACTGCAGGTAAAATACTGACTGCTCATAAATACTCCACACAACACAAATAAATAAAAGAACCTTCACAGCCCTTTTAACTGCACTATTTAGTAGTAAAGTCAAGGAAAGCGTTTCAGTTCAGTGCTACTTCAGCTGATCTCATTCAACCAGCAGCTTTTGTTAGCAGACGAAACATTTCGACAGTAAAGCATATCTTCGCCTCAGATTTATTAAAATAATTCTCCCTCGGCTGACATTTGAACTAATCCTGTTTTAATTCACTTGTCATTTGAACACGGAACATGCTGGTATTTACAGGGACCAGGGTGTAAAACATTTGCGTCTGAGCGGTTTGTGATGCTTTCACCAGCCTATTGATCCACAGTAATGAGTTCCCATTTTGTTGATTGCCTCATAAGCTAAATGTCAAGTTAAAGGATGCGTCTGGTGGCGCCACACAAAACAACATGGATGCTTCATTTCCGCTCGACCTTCAACTGAGCAACCGGTGCTCCTCGGGGCCGAAAACCTCCAGAAAATAACCGGAAACTGCTCACAAATACTGTTATTAATGTCACCATCTAAAACCAGCGATCATAAGCTGCTACGTGAATATAAATATGACTCTCGAAGAATTTCTCTGACATTTGTTCACCTGCATCCTTCATGTAAAGCCACAGAGGTTACAAAAGGTCAGAATGAAAAAACCAGAAGTATACTTCTGCCGAAAAATTCAAAGAAAAATATGGCATTTCTGAGATTCAAAACTTGAACATTTTTAGAATCATCTCAGAATTTCTGAGATTTTCCAGCAAATTTTCAACTTTTGAAGCTCAGAAATTCTGATCTGGCTCAGATTTTCTAGGAATAAAACTTGGACATTTCTGAGTTTTTTGGTGAGAAATGTATTCCTTTTCTGTCAACAGTGGCCCTAATATTCAGCTAATTCCATTTTTAAATGCAAAGTGAAGAAGATGCGGGACGACAGGAACGTTACAAATATTTCACATTTGTCCAAAGTTGATGGAAAGCTGAGATGGAAACTGACTGACGAACGACGCTGACATGAGGCTGAGTGCAACATGAGAGAAGCTGCAGCAACGCTGCTTCCATTCTAGATGTTTCTATAAATCTCACGTATTTTCCATAAATCTAGATAAAGAAGTACAGTTGCAATAAACAATAAATAAAATTTTACAGGTTAAATATCAAACATGTGGAAAAGAATGGGAGATGATTTATCAGTCATCAGGGTGTGATGACATTTCTACTCTATCTGTGTGACAGACTGTCACACAGATAGAAATGTGTGTGTCTGACGCCCTGTCACAGGTATGTGGGCTCTGTGCTTTTAATCCATGAATAAATAACGAGCTGCTCTGGATTCACCAGCCGCATGAAACATGGAAGAAAGCCGAGCTGAGAGGGGTCAGGGAAGAACGGAGGAAAGTTTTTAGGGTGAACATCGCTGTGGTCATGACCCAGATGTCAACAAGGAGAACATCTGGTTATAAATAATGAAGCAAAAGAGAAACATCAATATGCTGGGCGAGAGAGAAACAGATTCAGGAAACAACTGCTTTTCATTATATTCTATATATCACTGCGGTGGGATTCTGATGAGCTGCTGTTTATAAAGTTACACAGTGAAAATTTAACAGCAAAATTTTGGTTTATTTAGCTTGTCTTAGAGAAAAAGAATAGAAAAAGAGTGTCCATTTTTCAAAGTCATATTTTCACTGTGTTATTTTCCAAACTAAGCATTTATTTTTTGAGCTTAACATCCAATTTTCAAGCTAGATACTTATTTTCCAAACTACATATTTAACTCGGACTTAGAAATCAAGTTAAATATTTAGCTTGCTAACTGAATATTTAAGTCCAAGCTAAATATTTAGCTGACATGCAAATTGGCAAGCTGAAAAGAGGAAGTGGACCATCAAAATAAAAGCTGGGTTTTGCAAACTTTTATAGAAACTCCTGGGGCTGGCGAGACTGAATCACTTCAGGTGTTGCCCCAGTAACGTTTTTTTTTTTTTTAAATTGTCAACTAAATATATATTTACTTTGAAACTAAATATTTAACCAAGAAAATATTAAACTTTTTATTCTAAATATTTAGTGTGGAAAAAAAAGATTCAAACATTTAGTTGGAAACTAAATGTATAAATGTCTGAATAAATATTTACTTTAAAGCGAAACATAAGGTGTAAGGTATTAGAACTTCTTCTGTTGCACTGATTCTGGTGCTGAAAGCAGATTGGTCACAGCTTCCCTCTCAGCTAGAAGTAGAAATTGGAGCTGAGATTTAGGCTATGAAAGACAAACGTTACCATTTAGCATCACACATGCAGGTTTTGCTTTTAAGAGGTCATGAAACAGGAAGTTAAATTTGAGAAGGACTAATGGGATTGGTCAAAATTCAGCCGAGTGATAGGTCAGAAGAGAGGGAAATACAGGAAACATTAAGGTGATTGGTCAGACTGGCAGAAAAGTTGCTTTTACTGTCATAATTTATGTCTTTTATTTTGCATGATGCATATTTTTTGTCATTAGGACTTTTATTCAGGACATTTATAAGTAGGAACTAACATCCAGGATGTTGTTTCTGGATTTTACATCATTTTCAAAACTGATAAAAATCAGATTTCATTTACATTAAAGCCCAAGAATATAAAGGTTCAGTCTTGGGAACACTATAGTGAAAGCCTTTGCCTACTGAAATAAAGCCCAGAGTTTTTCAAAGGTTTTTCTGCAGTCTGACTGGAAAGTAAAGAACTGCGGCACACATTAGTGGCTCTTGTTTCCGACCGACTCGCAGTTTATCCTGTCAGGTTCTTCAGAGCTTCAGAATCAATTCTGGTGACATTTAGCATTTTCATCTTTTTGAGCTCATCATGTGTGACAGGTTTTCTCCCTGCTTCATTTCAGCTACGAACACATCCAGAGACTGGATGACCTTGTTTTCTGCTGTTATAAATGTATTTCCTCCGTGGCAGCAGCACATCTAACGGGGGCCCTTCGGAAACTCTTGAAAGTAAATCAGGACTAACCAGCCAACCTCGGGGCCGACTGGCTGCCTTTAAAGTCACAGAAAACACGCTCTGCTCTGATGTTACGCTGCGGATTCAACACACTCAACCATCCAGTCCAATCAACAGCTCGCTGTGTGGATATGTAGATCAAGCATAAGATGGCTCCCACTTTTCGTTAAGCGCAGTCTCCTGAGAAATGTGTAGCATATTTGCTGTTTACCCTGAGGTTCTTTAAAAGTCACTCGGTTTGGAACAGAGTGCTGTCACTACGACGACGTATTAGAGCCGATCCAGACTGAAGAACTAAAAGTACATTTCTGCCATGCATAAAAAGCTCTGAAATTTTGAGATTCATCTCAGAAATAAAACTTGTAAATTCCAGATAATCTCCAAAAGTCAAAGATTTTTGGCTTTTCCAACGAAGACACTTCCAAGTTTTTTCCTAGAAAATTTCTGAGATTTTATAGAATTCTTTTTTTTTACTTTTCAAACTCAGAAGTTTCCTTGTTTTTTTCTACTACATTTATGAAAGAAATCTCAAAATGTCTTAGCGTTTTTGGCAGAAATGTACTTTTTTAATGTTCCTAACGCAGTATGCTGTCGTGTTTCACAGGTGTGTGTTGGCCAAAGGGGTGAACGAGGGAAATACAGTTGAAACCAGAAGTTTACATACACCAAAGGAAGACAGGCACATTTTTTCTCACTGTCTGGAGTTAAATCAAACCAAACTTATCTTGTTCCAGGTCTGAATTACCTAAATTATTTCTACTTGTTAAATGGTGACATAATGAGAAAGAATACATCAGAGATTTAATTATGTCTTCAAAATCAGAAGGTCACATGTGGAATGATTGCTATCTCTTTAAATCAGCAGCTGTCCAAATTGTGGCATGGGGGCCAAGGTGGCCAAGGTGGCCCTTGGACTGAGTTTGAGCTAATTGCTGCTGGCTAGTCTGAAGGAGCTGAGAGGCATAGAGGACGGCTGCTCTATGAGCTTGGAACCTGCTGCTCAGAGGAGGAACTTCGTCCTCGAAGGCGGAGCTAGGTCCACCAAGGCGTTTAGCACAGCTGAATGGTTGCCATGGAGATTAAAAGATTTTTTAAAACATGTATGAAAGAATCAAGGCAACAATCCACATGTTTTTAATGAGGGAATAACATTATAACACGATGTGAAGTTCATTTTACATGATACTGCCCCTTTAACAAAAAACTCTGAAAACGTTGGCGGTTATAACGGTTACAAAAGTATTCATACCACTTAAACATTTTCCCATTTTGCCATATTTCAACCACAAACATAAAATATTAGTGTTATAGGAAGGAGGCATTTCAGCCAGAAAGGCTTTGGAGCTCATGACCAAAGATTCATCTCCAAAATGCAAATGGAAACTTTAAAAAGCTGTTCAAGAAAGCTTGTAATGTTGCAATGCCAGTAAAGATTCTTTAATTGACCATTGGGAAGGGTACAAATGCTTTCTGACATTGTATTTTTAAAGAAATAATAAAATAGTAAGTGAAATTACTTGAGCATCAAAGTAGTTTTTGAAAAAAATGGACAACTTTGACTGAAAGCCCCACTTTCCCTGCTGTTTCCCAGAATCTGACTCAATGACATGAGTTTGCCCTCAGAGTCATGGAGCAAACAACACATTTCACATTTTCTAAAGATCAACTGTCAAACACAAACCAAAGCTTGTTGCTGGGTTCTTCTATGCAACAGCAACAGTTTCTTAATCTGACATAAACAACATTATGGCAGAGCCTGAGTGGCAGCCCTCATCCTGCTGGGGGATTCAGCTCCCTCCCTCCCTCTCTCTCTTAATATTCATCCCCGTCGCGAAACATTTGGACCAGAAATGTTCAAATGCACCTCAGGGCTTTGCTTTTAGTGAGAGTCCATGCTCTCCCTCCAGCCCCCCCGTGACAGGAATCAATCAATCAAACGGCGAAGCGTCCAGCCTCCCCAGCATGTGTGCAGCGTGGAGCCCAGGCTGCAGACAGCCACACACACCCCGTCTTCGTTCCACGCTGCTCCTTTCGGCTCCATCAGGGGTACAAACGTACCGACTCGACGGCGGGACAGGCGCGGATTATCACACACACAGACGGAGTTAGTGGAAAGTTTTCCACGGCTCCTCCAGCTCCGTCCTGCTGTCAGAGGCAGATGGGTAGCGGTGGGTAGTGTGAGCTTTGAAGCAAACGGGAACTGAAATATTAACCTTTTCTTAAAAAGCCTTGGCGCCTGACACACTTGATTGTTCCTTCGTGCTGTGAAGGACTTAATAAGATGATGTGTTTGTGTGCCAGTCAGACAAATGACGGCAGGCAGCGGCTTGGACTCTCTCTCTCGATCGGTAGAGGGGCGTTCAAGTCCATCACCTCTGTTGAGCAAGAAACGTTTTGCTGTTTCCCATAAACTCCTTTATTTGTTGTGTTCTCTTTCCTACATGGCTCAAAATAAAAAACACACAATTCCAATTAAAAAAAATAAAAAATCAAACGGATCAGGAAATGTGTAACCGGTTCTCGACAGGAATAACGCAAAAATCGGACTTATGTCACCTCCATACCGTCAGCTTGTTACACGACTGACCAGTCATGAGTCTTATATAGAGATTTTATTGCCCAGCTTGTCTCTAAGCCAATCAGAGACAAGCTTGGCAATCATCCCCAAAGACAGAGACATCCATGACAAACGAGCACAATCTCCAGCTGTGTTTCCATGTGGCGCAATTTGACGTTTCAAAATGAATTTGCTTAACAGAAATGCATCAATTTAAAAAAGAAAAATGTTTTTCGATATAAAGTTTTGAGGCTACTGTGAGTCGGGTTTTTTGGCCGTATCAAAATTTGTGTATTCGGCAAATCTGCAATGGAAACACTTCTTTCGCATCCCACCAGTCACGTGACCAACAACCGGATGTTTCCACTGGTGTAAATGACAAAGAGACCAACAGGAAGTGGTAGGAGGATGATGGTTTGGCAGTGTATTGAGATTTTAATTGCATTTGTTTTATAATGTAAAACACTGCTACTGCGAAATTGTATTTTATTTGACTTCGGCCAAATATCAAAGTCTTGCGCACATTTGCAACAGAAACGCAAACAAGCAAACAACAGAACAGCATTCTATGAAATTTAAGCACTTATAACTGCAAGTCACAAAGGTCAAAGAAAACGGTTTAATACTAAACGTCATGAAGTCCTTCAGATCTCAAAAAGCCGTGGTATCATCAAAATGTCTGTTTCTGTCTGACATAAACTAAACATCTATATCGCTTAAATAGCCAAACCCTTAAATAGCATCTACAGTTTCCAAGGCAGGGGCTGAGAGAGTGAGGTAAACACACACCAGAGATAAACACACCATCAGAACGGCTTCCTGTGGACAAGATAACAGCGACAAGTTTTATAGTAGCAAAGATTTATGTGAAAATTTGACAGGAAGCGATGGAGAGCAAAAATACTTTTGTCACATGAGAGGGCGCAGCATAGATGAGGAACACCAACAGAAAGAGAAGCCCTGAGTCTGAGAAACCCAGAGCGTTACTTTGAGTGGATCTGTAGTGTTTCAGCTCAAAGGTTCACACTTCTGCCATATAGCTGGTAATAACTGGCTGGTTTGTCAACTACTTATTCAAAATGTAATAAAACGATTTCTCACCAACAATTTGACACTTTTTTTTTCTGCCATTGTGCTGCTCTATGATAAATTGTCCAAATGTGAAAGAAAAAAAAAAAAACATCACATCTCCTCACATAGCATCTCTGGAAAACAAGCCTCCTTGCTGTCTGGTTTTCTGTGCCTGGCTGTGGGCGCGAACGTTCAGCGCCGCCACACAGAGCGGCATGGTCTTCACAAAATACAACTTTTACATAACAGAGGCATCACAGCTGAGCGGACAGAGAACCAGGGATGTGGTCGTACTACTGGCTCTATCAGCTAATGAGATGTAGAAACGGTGGATATGTTGGAAACAAAGCATGCCACTGTAGTATCTGAAACTTACAAACTATGGCAACTTCTGAGGTAATTAGACTTAACATTCTATGATGTTTCACAAGGTCACAGGGTAAAAAGGTGAATTAATTTAGAGGAAAATCTCATGTTAGGGAAATAATGAAATCATACATCTATGGCAGCGTTGTAGATGGGGAAAAAAGAAGAGTAAACTTTTGAGATTGATCTCAGAAATTTTCTAGATAACAAGAAAATTTAAAATCTCCAATTAATCTCAAAATTTAAGAATTTTTCTTGCAAATGTTTGATTTTACAAACTTGAGCATTTCCAAGTGTTTAATAGAACATTTCTAAGATTTGCTGTGCTCCTCCATCCATAATGGCTCCAATACACCGTCACAGACATCGCAGTTGTCAACAACCTTAAAAACCCTGTTAAAGTAAATGTAGCTGTTACAAAGTTCAGCAATTTCAGGGAACTTTGAATTCATAATCCACGACCCAGGTGTAAATAGGTTGTGACACAGGAGTCCATTTCTTTTGGGAGCTGGCCTCGAGTTTCGACAAGGATAAGTATTTGTTTTTTTACTGCATACGGAGAGCAGGATGGAAAGGGAGGTACAAAAAATTCTCCAAAACTCACTGGTAGAAGACTGCAGCAAAGTGGCATCTTTGGGTCACTAAGTCTCCATGACAACCACTGGACACCAGCCACATTTAATGATGCCAGAAAAAAAAAAAAAAATATCAATTTCTGTCCCACCATCACAATTATATAGAGGTGGGAAAAGGCCTCATGTCCACTGTTAAGTATGGTAGAAGGTCTGTGATGCTGCGGGTCGGGTTCTCTGCCAAAGACTCTGGGTGTTTTTGTGGAGGAAATAAATTGATTCAATTCAATTTGGAATAATAACAAAGAAATGTGGAAAAGTGAAGAACTATGAATACTTTCCAGATCTACTGTATTAATGCTATGCATCATGCATGATGACATAATGAAGTCGACGCCTCCTTCAGCACTTTGCCCCCGACTGAAGAGGGAAACTCTTCCTTCACGTCTTGTCATCACTTCATCCACTCGCCAGAGTCATTCGCAGCCTGAATTAAACATGCAGCTCTACTCACTGACCGGCTCTCAACCTCCATGTCGCTCATTAAACTATTTTGGGTTTTATAGAATCGTTTTACTGTTTTGCAGCTCTATTAGTTTTACTTTTATACAAAAGGCAAAGAGCCAGAGTAGGTCTACCTGACCTACTCTGGTTCCAAGGCACATGCAGAGGATTTATATATGTAACCTGCTTTATATCAAACATCACCTCGAAATCTAAAACAAGACAAACTCCCACCATGATACATTATATCAATAAAGACCATGATTTGTCTTAGCTGTTAGTGCAGTGAGAACACATAACCTGTTAGATGTAAACTTAGCTTAGTCGTATGAACACATGCAGGAGATGAATGAAATCTCAGCATCACAGCTGTGATCTAAAATCTGCTTCCAAAGACAACTACAGTTAACTATGACTGCAGGGTTTATGGTGACATGCCAACTTGGAATTGCAGTGAAATTCAGACGTCTGTCCTAATTGTTGTTTTGGAACAGAGGCGGCTCATGGCAAAGGTTTCTAAAACTCAGCAAACAGTTAAGAAGCAAATGGCCTTGGCATTCACATTGATGCATGCTACAGAAAATGCGAGATGACTCTGGAATCATAATGATACAGTAGAAACCTGATATTTGTACCTAAGGTTCATACCGTCATAATTTTGTGCCTATTGGCACCTGAGGTCAGCGTTACACAAACAGCCGTGGCCTAAAACAGACATAAAGTTAAGCTTCAGTTAATTGCTTCTATTGTAGCGAAGTGTCAGCAGCATCTGCGCAATCCGGCAGCCATCCTAGAGAGGATAATCCCAGGCACTGACGCATGCAGCCAGCGCTCCTGCTGAGCATCAGCCGCGCTGCTCACACACACCCGGACCCTTTAGATAAGCAGAGCTGCTGCTGCTGCTGCACAAAGGTGAGCCGCCGGGATGGAGCGTCTGCATGAAGAGCTGCAGACGCTGCTTAAACACCAGAGAGGTCAGCTTCAACACCTCAGACCAGGCAGCGTGTAAATCAAGACCCCCAACGCTCCACCGACCTGCTTGTTACTGGTTCCGACCATATGTCAGACTGACGAGGCGGCAGCCATTACTTTGATCCTAATGAGTGCAGGGACTAAGTGAGAAACAGCTAAACACTCATACAGCTGCAGGTAGCTCATACAAAGCACACACACAGGCTGCGTTTCCGTAAAAACGAGCGCAAAACTATTTGTCTAGTGTCGATTTAGAGGGAAATACCATCAGGATTTACCTTCATTAAATAAGGGACACAATAAAAATCACAAATGAATAAATCGGTTCATGCAATAAGTCATTGAAGTGCTTCACTATGATCCTCCAACTCCTTCCTTCATGGCTGAAATGGCTCTCCATAGTTGATCAGGGGGTTTCTATTGCAGTTTTGTGAAATAAACCAGTTTTGATTTGACCAAAAAACCCACCTCATACTACCACCAAAGCTTAGCAAAAAAACATTTTCCTTAAGCTTTTTTTTTGTGTGTGTGTGGTCCAGTAGCTGGACTGCCACTCTGGACCACACTGTTAGCTAACTCGCTATAATTACAGCTAGCCAGCTTTATTTATCTCAAGCAAAATTTCAGTATCCATCAGCACATAATAACATCAACATAGACATAGAACATACATTACAAATACATTAAAATAACCATTGTTCACTTACAGTAACTAAGTGAACAGTCCAAAACGATTGCAGATGAAGAAAAGCATGATATAACAAGCAAAGGAAAGCTGAAAAAGAAACAAATGTATAAACTAAAAATATGAAACACCTGACATTGGTTTTTTTATAATAAGCCAAAGTTTTCATTTGGATGTTATGACTTTGAGAAGACATGGGTTTGTTCAGTTCAGCCTGTTCTAGAGTCTCCTGTTAGATTCTTAATGCCTGCAGGTCCACAAACCTTCAGAACACAATAGTAATGACTATATTGTATGCACTAATAAAACATGCAGATCATTTTTAGTTATTAGGCGGAAACCTGACAAACATCAGCGGCAGTCGTTTAAATCTACTCTGCCGCTTTATGCCTCATCAAAAACCACAGCATAAGTTCTTCATTAGGAACACAGAGGCCTGAATAAGCTTGCTAATGAGCAGCTTATGTTCTTGGGGACTTTGTGAGAAAAGAAAGGTTAAAACCCTCCGAGCCCACCTGCAGCAGGACCGGGCGCCTGCTGATTAAAAAGGAGTCAGGACAACTTCCTGATGGTTCCTGTCACAGCTGCCTGCTTTTGTCTTGATAGACCCTTTAGCCATTTTTTAACAAATCATAATAAGGAAATTTATCTCTAAAATCTTTTTTTTTTTGTACTTGTTCTCAGTTAGAATACAGTTTTGCTCTTCTGACCTTTAACAATTGTGTGTTTTTTAAAAGCTTTTCACAGTCTACTTAGAATGCTTCCCATTAACACACTCATCCAACCTGCTACTCGGAACAAGTGCTCTACTTCCTGAACCTCTGTCACATCAGAGGTGATTTCCAGCAGCTGTTCTCACCTGGTTCTGCTCTCTACAGAACACATGAGTAGTTTAAGAAACCAAAACATTACTTTGGCTTCCACTCTGTTGTCAATGCCGACCAAACATCCAAAAACAAAACCACGTCCCACTATAATTCAGCTGAAAAATGAAAATGTTGAATGTGGTCAACTTCAAAACTGAATTATTTGCAATATGTGGGTGACATATTTGTAGTTGGGACGTGGAGGACAATGGATACTGGAGGAAAATTGGTTCAACAAACCCTTAATAAAACGCTTGTAGCTACAAAAGCTTCCACTGTGAAACGGTTTTGAAGAGAGCCTGCTTTCTTTTGAAACTTACAAATTCAAGTCTTTTCTACAAAATTTCTGAGATTAGCCTCAAAATTTCTGAGTTTATTTTTCTAGCAAATTTCTGACTTTTTAAACTCTGAATTTTCAAAGGTTTTTCCTTCTACCGACAGTGGACCTAATACGCTGTGGTAATTTTCAGTTGCTCTTGTCTCGTTTTCAGATGACAGACTGATGGAATTTTGTTTTAAACTTCCTGATGGCCACTGAGTATTAAAATAAAGGCAGACTAAATACAAATACTCACCACAGACCTTATATGTAAAGAAGATTGAAAAGTCACAACTATGAGGTAAGGTAAGGTAAAGTAATTTTATTTATATAGCACATTTTCAGCAACAAGGCAATTCAAAGTGCTTTGCTTGAATTAAAAGGAAATACAAACAAAATAACAAACCAAAGAAAGGAAGACGAAGAAAAAGAGCAAAAGACGAAAAATAACCTAATGTTGATCTAAAGTATGTAAGCTGGGTGCTCCTGTTCATGGTTGCTAAGTATCCTCTGGTCTAATTCCATTTCTGGGTTGGGAGAATAGGAGTCTGAAAATTAGTCTAACAATGTTGATCCACTACTATATGTTGTATGTGTGACTGGGCTGTGTGCATGCTATCAACACAGCATCAGCAGTGACAGGCTGCAGGTTTATGTCTCATATTCTACCCTGTTTTTTTCTTTCCTCCCCCAAACCTGCCTTCGTGTTTCTTCTACAACTCTGTTTCTTTGCCTCTTTTTGATGCTTACTTGGCACAATATAGTCTCAAAAGTTTGGAGCCTAAGGATCTGGTTGTGTAATAAGGCTCGGGTTAGTCAAGCAGAAGAGACAATCTCCCCTCAGTTCTATTTTTCCTCTCAACTCATAAGGAATGGGGGGGGGGGGTGGAATGGAAGACGAGCACAGAGGATGAAGAAGAACCAGAGGAAGGAAGCTGAAGAGCAGAGCAGAGGTGATGAGATGAGAGGAGAATGGCGGATCAGGAGCAGGGTGAGCTTTTGCTTCTTTTTGCTGGAGAGGATGTGCAACAGTTCCAGGGGCAGCCTGGGTCGATAGCTCTGCTGCACGTTGCTGCACGTTGCTCTCTGGATCCATACCGCAGCTAGATCTGCTCTCTAGTCTCCGCTCACCCATCATCAGGCTGCCTTTTCTACGACATTATCGCTCTAACCCTGAGAAATCAGAGCAAGCAGCGATCCGGCCCCAACTTCACGCTCATGTCATCAGCGTGCGAGGTTAACACACAAACACACACACAGACACGTTCCCCGAACCGGCTGGATGACATCGGGTCTCTGCTGGAGGAGCTCATTAAGCCCAGACGCTGGCGGTGGGATGAATCCAGCGATGCAGAGCAAGACGCAGGGACTGAGCACGTGCAGATCGAACCGCCGCGCGCCAACAATGAAGTGGTGTGGATTAACAAGTAGGCCGACGCCTGGCTGAGAAGATATCGATGATTTCTCGGCTGAAACTTTGAGGTGTTTGTGCATCATCAGGGCACAGAGGCAGCTCCTCCCAGGCCGAGGTGATTTAAGAGCTCACGGCTTCACAGAGGCCGGTTCACGAGGGAATTACTGAAAGGCGCAGGAGGAAAGTTATGACTGACGGCTGTGTGACAGCTCACTCACATGGCGTTGAAATTAAAACTAAAAGAACTGAATGATGACATTACCTGAAATTGAAAGTTATGTGCATTCATGTTCAATGCAGCTCTGAGCAGAGACACAGAGCACAGGCAGACACTGTAGTCCATTTTCCTCTGGACAAAGAAAAAAGTGCCACTCTGAAATGTTCTTGTTGTTTTTGTTGTTTGTAGTGTACAGCGTGTGGTCATAGGTAGCATTTAAAGATTGAATAGCCTATATTACCAGTCCCCTACATTTCCATTATTTTGTCCAACAAGTGTTGAATTTATTTTGAAATAAATTCAAATGTATTGGTGTCTGATTTATTTTTATTGCAGATGCAGTGAACATATTTCCTCTGTCTATTAAATATTTCACCTAAATAAAAAAAATAAAGCCAAATGAGTCCATTGATCACAATCAATGGGCTACTATATTTACCTTTAATAAAGTTCTGTTCAGTAAAAGCAAAGCAAGTTGATTATGGTGTATTTTCTCTATCTATGTATAAAAATTATGATGTGATGACCAGCATATTAAACGTTTATGTAATATTGCAAGACATCTTATCAGTTTTAAGAGAAAGTTGTCAATCTCATTAAAATTATTTCCATCATAAAGCATGCTGGCGGCATATTGTGTGCTGTTGGTTTTATTTTGGAGCAACATGGAAGCTTGTATATGTGTACTCTGTCGGATATACGAGGACTTCATTACGGTGTCAGACAGTAGCTGCAGTTTATTTCATAATAGAACAAGTTTGGTAAGTTTCTCAAGAATTGGCGCCCTGAAAAACGATGAAAGGCCAGAGGACATTTGGTCCGTCTACGTTGTGCTAATTGCACTTAGCACACTTTAGCTCACTGATCAACACAGTGTGCTAAATAGTTAAACATAATTTAGCAAAGCATAGAGGCAGATCATTTTCCTTGAGGAATTTTAATAAGGTACTCAAATAAGTCAATGAACCATTACAGCCCTGGTAAACATAATGTGACTTTCAATATATATTCTATATAACTAAAAGCGCGTGGTTGGCTCAGTAAACTCAATTCTACATTTGCAGTGTTCAGACATGCCTCCCAAACTGACTGGTTGGTAAGTCGTTGTTTTGTTTGGGTTTTTTCTTCATGGTAACAATATAATCATGGGTTGTTTTCCAGTCTTCTCTCACACAGCTGCTTTACACTTTTACACAAAGTAGTAATTTTCCATCCTATTAACCTGAATGTACATCTGTCTGCTTTGAAAGCCTTTTTTTTTCCATCTTTCCAAGTGGTTAAGAGGAAAGGGCCTCTGTGTCACATCCTATTTGTTCCCCGAGGAGACAGGAAGGCTTACATGTTAGACCACATTTAGATCAACATAAAAAAAGTTTGAAGACTTTAACACAATATGTCTACAAGGCATTTATTTTTATTTCTTTTTTTTTTTTGGACACCAAAGCACATCAACCTGTACTGACTTTAATCAACACTATGAACCTCAAAAATGACAAAATTGACAATTCAGATAGTATTAGTACGTCGACTTGAAAAGTTATGCATTTTGTTACTGACTAAGAGATTTTGAAATAAAGCCATAATTTTTGGTTATCATGTACACAGTTGGCCTCCAGGTTAGAGACATCGCCCACACACAAATACTTGAAAACTGAAATCAACTGAATACTTGACCCCTTCTGAAAATGCCTAATACACACCAAATATACAATAACATGTATTAATAAGGACAGTGGGGAAAAAATCTTAGTACTACAACAGTACAACTTCCTTATGTCTGCTGAGGAACAGCCAATTAACACCAAGGAAAATGAATGGCACACCTGAATTGGCTGCTTTGCAAACGTCACCATGTGTCATCATCACAATATTTGTTGCACATGTTAATATTGCAAAAAATGTGTCTTTGTTTTCAACTGTCAGGAATACAATAGAGGTATAACAACAAGATATCGAGACCTGCTGTAGTGAATAACCACACCTGACGTAGATGATTGTACCAGACGTCTCAAAGAGTTGCAAGCAACAATGTCAGAATCCAACGTCTGTTTGAATATTTCGTTACTGGCATCAGAGGCAGAACGGATCTGTTTGTGGAGAATATGCCGCTGTCCTCACTGATTACAGCCTGAACCACAATGATCATGCACCGCAAATCTTTAATGAGGCTACAGCAAAAGGCTCCTTTGCATAAAACACTTTCTCCATAACTGTGTCACAACCATCATCCCCAGCATGCTGTAATCATGTTAGTTGCAGAGCCTGAGTTTGGCTGCAGACCGGAGGGATGCCCCAGTTAGAGATGAAGAAAACTGTATCAACCGAAGTTATTTTGATCGCCTCAGCTGATCAGGAGGAAATGCTCAGCAGAGCAAACCTTCCTAAGCATTAACATTTCATGCTTTTGTTTGCATTTTTCTTACTGAAACGTTACATCCAAAAAGGAAAGCTGTGAACATGGACATCATCCCATCTCCACATCAGTAAGGTAGGACTCCAAAAAGAATCTGCAACCTTTATAATCCAAAGAAGACAACTTATAATTGTGATTAACATCTACTGCTGAAAACGGATTGTCTTAAATAATGTCTTAACCTAAATATGTAAATAAAGAACAGGTTTACGAAAAGAGGACAAATACATTTTCTTCTGCTGGATGTTGATTTTTAATGGAAAATATACTGAAAGCTTTTCAACCCAGTGACAAGAAAGGCTGACGTAAAAACATGCTGCTGGTAGTTAGTGACGTTGTGTTGTGGAAATTCAATGCATAAAAATATTAGCTGGTTTATAAATTTTTCCCATGTTATTAACAACTATATACTAAGAGGTCCAAAGAGCCACTTATGGTCTAGAAACAGCCAAACAAACATCCTCCATGTCACTAGGATTGTGCAATTTTATTTGTCAGACATAAATTTGATTAACGGAGACGCCAATTTGGAAAAAATAAAATAGAAATCTCGTTTTTTGATTTAAAAAATTGTAATGCTATGATGAGGTGTTATATCGGCCATATAAAAATTGGCTAATTTCGCAAAACTGCAATGGAAACACATTTTTCGCATCACACCAGTCACATGATCAACAACCGGATGTTGCCACTGGCGCAAACATCGAAGGAGACGACGACCGGAAGTAGGAGGATCATGGTAAAGCTTTTTTTTTATTATTTATGAACTATCGTTTGAAGCTTATTCACGTGTGATTTTGATTGCGTTTCTTCTGCAAATGTGAAATAGTGTTGTTGTTTTTTTGTTTTTTGTTTTTTTTAATTATCAGTTTGTAATGCAGACGCAGCTACAGAGAAGATTTTCTCTTCATGGGTATTGAGTGTAACTTCGTTCTTCTCCTATTTTGCTATTTTTTCCTGCTGATGCTCAGACTGCCAGTCTAACTGCAGCGCCTGTTGACAGGTGATCTCTTCCTCTGCATTCACCCTGCTGCTGCCTGATCGAGGCTCCCACGCACACGAGTGGGCTCCGCTCCGCGCGCACTCCTCGGCTTAAGGGAAGCGTGCGCGCTCATCCCCGGACCGCTCGTGCGAAGACAAAAAACAAAACAAAAAACAGAAAGAATTCGCTGGGTGGTTTGAGTCGCTCTCGCTGTAAATAGCCTGTATTTATTTCAAGACTTCAAATGGCTGTTTCAGACTCCCTCCCCATCCACTCGAAACCTCCCACGATTTGACTCGAAAACAAGCCGGTGATGCCCAGAACAATAAAAAAAAAAAAAAAAAAAAAAAAAATGCGAGTTGGTGATGCACCGAGAACTGAACTCAAGCTGCTCTTGATCTGCTTGGACGCAATCCGAGACACAGATGATGGGAGTTTAAAAACACTGCTACAACAGGATTAAAGAGCAGCATCCGATATAATAATAATAATGAAAAAAGAAAAATCCTTACCTCCTGCTGAGACGCTGCTCCACAGCAGCCAGACCCACAGCACCGCAGCCAAGGTGCCGCGGAGTCGGACCGAGCGGGCAGCCGGCGGCATGGCGACAGAAGCCGGTCCGGGGGAAGAGAGAGCGGCGGCGGCGGCGGCGGAGAGACCGTGGAGAAGGAAAAATAAAACCACGGGCTCCCTGGTGTGTGAGCGGGCTGATCGGCGGTCAGGTAGAGCCGGTGGCGTCAGAGAAGGTCCGCATGTCAGAGGAGCATCCTCCTGACTGCAAGCAGCGCCTCCTGCTTTCTGCCACCGATCCGTCCTCCTCTGTTGTCCTCCCTCACATTCTCAGTCACAAGCAGCCTCCCTCTCTCCCTACCGCTCACCCCTCTCTCCCTCTCTCTCTCTCTCTTTCTCACACACGCACTGGCAGTCACACACAATGTGACCCTAATGATAATGAAACTTTGTTGTGGAGAGAGCGGGCGAGCCTGGGTGTGTTTGTGTGTGTGTCAGGGGTGATGGGCTGCACACTTATATAAGATAGAAAGGGAGTAAAGATTTGCAGGAGGGATGAGGCGATGGATGGGTTGAGTTAGGAGCTTCCTCAGGCCGAGCTGGTAATCTGTTTGAGTAGGCTGCTTGTATTTCACTGTGGGAATCCACTGCAGTCGCCTCCATGCAGACCAGAGCAGGACTGAACACTCTGCAGGTTAATGAATGCTGACCGCTGAGAAGCCTTCAGAGGAGGCTGCCGCATGGCCTTTAATATCAAAACTAAAACTCAGCATCTGAATTTCAAACGAAAAGTACAACACTGTACTTATAGCAAATGGCTGAGTCCCAGTGGTCAAGAGATTTGAAACACATTTTACATGCAAAAGTGTTTGGCGTTCTGCTGCAAAGTAAGTTGTTATGTATGCTTTCTGTGTTGCTAAGTAACTAAACTTTATGTTAATTTAATGATTAATCATAGCAATAGGAGGAAGGAGAACAAAAACAAGAAGGAAAAGTCTACACATCCATCGTCTGTACCCGTTTGTCCTTGCAAGGTCACAGAGGTACATCAAGGACAGATTACCACGGCAACACAGAGATGCTTAGAATAAACAACCATGCACACACACACACACACACGCCGAGTCACGCCCAAGGACAATCTAGAGAAACCAATCAATGCTCTATGCCAGTGGTCCCCAACCCCCGGGCCGCGGACCGGTACCGGTCCGTGGACCAGTTAGTACCGGGCCGCACAAGAAATAATTAAATATTTCCGTTTAATGTATTATCTGAGTCTGCAGGATCTTTTATTTTGAAAATCCTTTAACCGGATTCTATCGGTTACGTCTTGCGCGCCAACACTGAGCCCACAAGCAGCAAAATGAGTAGGAAACAGATCAGATGTCTTTGGAAAGTTTCTTTGGGCAGGGAAAAGGCCCAGAGAAGAGACAGGAGGATGGGTTTATCCCAGTAGGTGACGCCCACATTCCAAGCCGCTCTGCATGACATGCAGTGACCGGCTCGATAATGAGGCAATGAAGCTTCAAACTGCTTTGCCTCGTAGAGACCAGGCACCCTGAGCTCAAGCAACACACTTCAGGTTATTGTCTCATTGCTCCCAGATGGACCGTCTTGTTGCAGAGAAACGACCTCAGGGTTCCCACTGATTTGTCGTTATTGAGAGTTAAACTTTTCATGAAAATAAGAGTTTTGTTTTTGTGGCGCATCTGTATCTTAATTTGAAGAAATATGTAAACGTTACCATAGCGACCAGAGTCAGAGAGCGTTAGGATAGTGGTCGAGACTAGAGGAGGAGAGCTTGTGAGTCTTTAGTCTGGTTCACACGGCCAGATGTAAGAACTGTCGGCCGATTTCCAAACCTCTGTGACCACAGAGCTGATGTGCAACAGGTTCGGTCGGGTCGTGTCCAGCCACACGGCAGGAGCCACACGAACCGGGTTGCCATTTTACTGCACCCCTCTTTTCCCCAGGCTGCAGTAAAATTGCCAAGCCTTGACCGGTCCGTGGTGGTAAAAAGGTTGGGGACCGCTGATTTAAAGTATTTAAACATCTGGTTTCAGCTGAAGAGATGGATATTGTTTTTGTTTATGATTGATCAATATCCTTCAGAAAGCAGGGGTGTGAGATGCAAGTGCAGTTTCATGCATTACATCTACGTCTGCCGTTTTTCTCTTCCTTGCATTGATTAAATTAAATCCGTTTATTAATTAAACGCTTTATACTCTTATTTAGAAACATGATTCACCCATTTATTTGATTTGGGTTGACATTCACAAGCAGATGATGAATACCCTGCACCAGTATCACGCTTTATCAAGTCTGAGGACTCCAAAGCGCTACCAGCTATTCAAACATTCATAAAAGCTTGACTGGCACACCTACTACCACTCGACTGAGAAGACATAACGTAATAGGTTGCAGAATAAAATCCATGTTTTGTTTGTATTGATACATTTTGATAGCATATATGGTTATATACCCACAGAGTTATTAATATAGCAAGGATTTTGAGAAACTGTGGCTTGTCTTTAGTGAATTATTTTGACTTTAGTGCTTGTTTATTTTCTTATTGGGGTGTGATCTTGACCCAACAGCAGAACTGCTGAGATGGACGGAACAGGAAGTCACACTGGGATTCTTTACTTTGTTGTCATGAATAACAATAAAGTAAAGATGGCAGAGGGGCAAGCTCCAGCTAACACACCAGCTAAGTACAAATTAGCACCAGTAGATATTACACCATGAAACAGTGAAATCCACCTGTACCTGCCTCCGGTTTGGACTTCTCTCCAGACAGAAGCTTTATAAGCACTGAGCTACATTTTTACTGCTGTTCTTTCTCTTTCTGCTCATATAAAGAAAACCAAAACCTTCTGTACAGACATCCAGCCTTCCGCTGTTACTGAGAACGAGGCTTTCAACACCTTTTCCATGTTTTCTGTTATTTTTATTTTATTTTTTTCCATCATATCCTTTATGTCTCAGAGCCTAGAAATACATTTCTCAGCACAGCTGTGCCACCTCACTTATGCCACAGTTAATTTCACAGCTGGTTCTGCTATTGTATCAGTTTTAGCGTATGATAAATTCTGAAGCAAGGAGTTACGGAAGAAAAATTTGCTGTGTTGTTCAGGATACAGAAGAGCTGCATTTTGCTGCTGAGTTTCTGAAGCTGCGGTTATCATATCTACAGCCTGACAGACTTTTTTAATAATGCACTGAGCCTCACTTTTATTACTATCCAGGTTAAAAGTGCATTAGACAAGACCTGATTGTTAAAAGCTGTTGTTTTATTTATTTATTTATATATTTATGTTATTCTATTTATTTTTTAATAGCAGAATGGCACTTGGAAATTGTTGTCCGAGTGCCAAAGTCAGGCCCAACAGATTTAATTACGGCCTTCGCTATGATACTTCACCATATATGTATATATACAGTATATATACATACAGCTCTGGAAAAAATGAAGAGCCCACTGCACTGAACCACATTGAAGACCTTGTGGTTTTTCCACCAAACATTGATTTCTAAACTCTTCCTGAGTTAAAACATTAGTGTTGTTGTTTCTAAATGAATATGAACTCGTTTTCTTTGCATCATTTGAAGTCTGAAAGCGCTGCATCTTTTTCATTATTCTGACCATTTCTCATTTTCTGGGTTCACAGTGGACACAGAAACAGAAAAGTAACGAGCAAAGGTGGGAAAAGAAACAAGAAACAACCAGAGAGAGATTACGAGTCAACAACCTGGAAGTCTGCCTCTACAGCTGCAGAAAGAGGGAAAAAAACCACCAAAGAAGCAACATATGCATGTAGTAATAACTATTATAGCGTCACTGAAAAATACACAGCACACTGCAGCCGCATCTGAAAAACACCTGGGCTGTTGTTTTGTTGAAATACTCCGCTGCTCAGTATCATTTCTTTGCTTCGTTTTACTCAATTGAGTCAAACTGAATCACATCAGACTACAACAGTCTGAAATCAGTGAATCAGAGGACAAATTGTGTTGCTTCAAATAATTTTTCTATCAAAGTACCTAAAATGTGCATCAACATATGCATCATATGGGAGATGCACGACCCTGTTATTTACAGTGAAGACGACAGGAAACATCAAACTGAAACATGTCAACAACATGTCATGTATGTCAAAGCAAAAAAAAAAAAAAACCCTAAAATACTAGGTGGTTATTTTTACACTGCTACGGATGAAGTTGCAGAGTTGAGTTGGTTGTTATGTTGCCCGTTCACACTGTGGTTCCACAAGTCCTGCACAATGTGTGCTTAAACAAATGAAAGCAGATTTGACAGAAGCCCTGTGAGTTAGAGTGTGGTGTTGCTCACGCTGCCCCATCATTTCACACACACTCCTCAACTCGGCTGGCTGACCTTTGCTGTGGCAGAGCAAGCCGCGCATTAACTTCCCTATTCCACCTGGGGCATTTTACACATTACCAGGGTTGTAATAGTTTGGGGTTTTTTCAGTATAGTTCAGTTTTATTTCATTGTGACTTTTTGTTTGTCCAACTCCGTTAGTTTTAGGAAATATTTTTTTGTTTTATTTTAGTTTTTATTATAGTAGTGGTTTTAGTTTTTTCATACTTTGCTTGATTTGATTAGGTGTAGAATTCAAGAAGGTCAAAGTATTGTATTATGACCATGTTTACACTGATTGGGTAATGAATACTCAACATTAGATGCCATCTTCAAAATATGTATTGTTATTGTTGAACAGCAGCTGACTCTGGAGTTTTAACCCAACTTTTGTTGTCACCATTTTGTGGACAAGCATTAGCGCCACCAGGAGGACAATGGAGAACCATGATGTATCAACATCTGATATAAACTGCTAGTGTGGGGGAACAAAACTATTTCACATCAGTTCACAAGTCTAATAAATAGATTCATAAACTTAAAAACTAAGGATATGATTTTGCGATAGAGTGGCATGTTTAGTTTTGGTTGTATTTACCCAGAATGCTCTCTGCTATAGTCCACTTTTTGCTTTTAGAGCTGCCTCGGTCTGCTTGGTATTTATTCATATATTTGAACGGCAGCAGAGTTCACTTCAACTGGGTTTGTAGGCGGACCAGAGTTTGCTTTTTTGGTCTGCATTAGAGTTCGGTGGCACATTCACTCCTCCCCAAACAAAAGGGACTTTCTAGGCAATCGGACTGAAGTTGGATTAATTTGGACCAAACATGACCGGTGTGATTCACCCTAAGCATGAGCCAAAGACGTAACATTAGAACCTTGAGGTTCTTCTACCCAACAAGAACTTTAAGATCCTGATGGAGGATCCCAGAATTCAGTTGACCCACCTCAACTGAAGTTGTGTGAAGGAGAAGAAGTTGCGCTGCAGGCTTTTGTTAAATCTGAAGCTCCTAACCGAAGCTTCCAGGCAAAGACTGAACACCCAGCACAGCTTGACCCAGACAGACCAGATTTCCTGGATCAAAAATTCCCTCATTAAAACAAATTACCAGTTAAAAGAAGACCATCTCAACACTGATGATTATGTCATTTCTGCGCTGTGGAAAAATTAATTGCCAGGCGCTGTTAGGTGAAAATCACTCAGTCAGGTTTGTTTCATACCGTAGGCGCGACGTGATAGCCACAAGGTCAAACACTGGAGAAGAGGTCAGAGTAAAGCTGCAAGTCAGGCTCAGACTGGGCTGTGTGTGTCAGACAGAGGCCGCACACAGGTTTCACACTGAAGATAAGGAATCCCAAACAGAGCAGAGACAGTCTGGCTCCCATGCAGCTGCAGAAAACAGCATCTAGCCTTGGCTGTGCAGCCCAGACAGGTTCATCTGGCGAGAGTTCATAAGCACTTAGAGCAAAGACATAACATGACATGACCAATATTTATTATTAAAGCCAGAATATATTGCATGATAATAAAATTGTCCACCACAACACAATTAGTCATGTATTATAATGTAATTTAAACATTACAGGGACAAAATGGGGATAACCAGGTTCAATGAGACTGTAGGAGGAGCACTGCAGCACCACCAGCTGCAGCACCACCAGCATCTGCTTCTGTAACCCTCTGCTGATTAAAGGACGTGGTCGATACGCCGTCATTTTGTCTCTAAAAGTTTCACAGAGATCATTATTCTAATTGGCTTCCTGTTTCAGGGTTTAAGTTCAGCATTAGCCATCTAAAAAAAAATGCAATTTGTAACAATTTGTAAACCTGCAACATGGAAACAGTGACATAAACATGACTGAAGGAGATCAAGATGTTTCATGGGTCCTTTTAAAGGGGCAGTATTATGAATTGTCCAGGCAAAAAGGGCCATTTCATAGCACAAGTAACAAATAACTATGTTATACTATCATTTTTATAGCATATACAGGTAACTATGTCACATTCAGTTGTTTGAGAAATGCTGCATATATTAAATATGACTAAAAGGAAATTTGACTTTGTAACTTAATGCCTTGAATTTGGGTCTCTGTCTCTTTAAGAAACTCCTGCTCTTTCTGAAACTCCGCCTCCAGGAAGTCATCACAACATGGCTCCTATATTAACCCTTTAACAACATTTTTACCAGTGCTGCTCCTATAATGAGCTCAGCTTATGAGCACTTCCACCAGGTGTCTGCTAATTGCTGCTGGCTAGTCTGAAGGAGCTGAGTGGAGGAGTCGAGGGGAGGGTTGCTGTGTGAGGCAGAAACTTGAAAACTGCAACTCTGAGGAGGAGCTGCGTCACAAAGGCGGAGCTAAGTCCACCCAGGCATTTTGCACAGCTGGGTGGTTGCCGAGGAGATTAAAGCATTTCTCAAACCTTCATGAAAGAATCAAAGCAACACTCCAGGTGTGTTTTTGATGAGGGAATAGCATTATAACATGATATAAAGCCAAAAAAAATCTATTTTATACAGCACTGCCCCATTAAATCATTGTATTTTTAGTTTCTCTTGAAAAGAAATACTAAAATGTTCTATCATTCAAATGTTGCCTTTCTCAGTGTTATTTTTAGTTTCCTATTGGTGCTCGTTACACTTTCTACATGAAGCATTATCAGGTGAGAAGGAATTTAAAAAAAAGAAAACGCCCAAAGCCAAAGCTGCATAGGAAGGAGTTCTGTTTTGTGGTTAGACTTCAGGTTAAAAGTCAGGCTAAATGAACAGAAGTCAATGCAGGAGAAAAGTGAATATAGAATACTATTTGTGTGTGTGTGGATGGAAGTGAAACACATTGTGTAGATTAATTATACACAGCCTGTTGTTTCCTTAATTCCTGTTAATTATGATTAGTTTCTACTTACAGCAAATGAAAACACATTGTTTAAGATTAGAATATTAAACAATACCAATTACAAAAAAAAAAAATAATAATAATAATAATTTCCAATGCAGAATTATCTGCTGGATTTTTTCCTACAGGAGTTGCTCAACTTCAGACTTTTAAATACCTCACAGCAAAGCAGCTCTACTTCAGTTCCAGGAAAGCAGCGTGACAGGAGGGAGGTGAAAATGTTGCAGCAATCAGTGTCAGCGATAGAGGAGGCTAAGAGCCAGGCAATGCAAACAGAACACAGGGAGAAAAGGATTTCATTTCCTTGAGCTGCTGTTGTGTTATTTTTACTCAACTTAAAAATGCACTAAAACATGTATCAAAAGGAAACGCCTGGGATGCGTGCTTTGAGACTGCCAGTTTTGTCTGCGGTTATTTATAGCTTTAAGTTGGAAAGAAGGTTTAATCAAAAGCATGAAGTTGATCTGAAACGTGTTGAACAACCAAAATATAATAAATCCCTCTCCAGAGAGATCCAGAGCAGCACCAGGAAAAACTCTTAGTCTATTGGAAGCGTTTCTGTTTTATTTGATGTGCTCCTTTCTAACTCCAGGGGGAAACAATCTGGCTCTGTGGCTGCTCAACGCTCCTCTGTGTTCTCCTGCAGCTGTGTGTTCCTGCTGCTGGGCGCCAAGCAGGTGGTGCACTTGGCTACTCGAAACAAGTTACCAACCAGAGGGAACGGGAACGAATTAAAAAGCGGGAATCTGCAGGCAGTTAAAAGATAAATGCAGTGGCTAAGAAACGCTGAGCGGCTCCAGCAAACCTGAGCGTCGTGTTCTCCGGCGCTGCAGGTGATCGTGATTCTGCCATGAATCCAAACAACTGCCCACTCTTTCTCAAGGTTTAACTGAGCCGGCAAAATTTCTTAATATCTTTAAAATGATAGCGGCACAAATGAAATTTTTTGCTGCACAAACGCAGCACAAACATTTGACACCAATTTTGTCTGATTTGAAGAAGATGGGGGGTGGAGGGGGGGGGGGGGGGGGCAACTTCACTCAGGTCAAAGTTCATGTAAGCTGTGGCATTTATTAATGCTGAGAGCAGAGGATTTGTATTGTAGTTCGGTTTTGTTGTAACTTTTGAATAATTCAGTTTTTACAATGTGTTAGCTAGTTTTTATTAGTTGGATATTGTTTAGTTTTAGTTTAGTTTTTATTAATTATAGTGGTAGTTTTAGATTTTTCATACCTTGGTTAGTTTTAGGTGAAGAATTCAAAAAGGTAAAAATATTGCATCGTGATTATGATGACATTGTTTGGGTAAGGAATACTCAACAGAAGTTACCATTTTTAGAAACTGTATTATATTGTTGAATTGCAGCTCTCTCTGCTGTTTTCTCCCAACTTTTGCTGTCGACATTTTGCGTATAAAAGCGTCAGCACCTCTAGGAGGAGAATGGAGAAGCGAAATGTATCGACAGCTGGGAAAAGAGAAAAATCCATTTCACATCAGTTCAAACGGCTAATAAACAGACTCATAAACATTAAAATTAAGGACATTATAGCAATAATTTCAGTATGTTTTAGTTAGCTTTATGAACATGGTATAGTTTCAGTTAGGTATAGTTTTTATTTGTTTCAGTAAATAGAAATATTTTCTCAATTTCACTTTTCGTTACTTTGTTAGATTTAGTTGCCTATAATAACTTTGGCGTAGAGTAACTAAACACTAGAACCTTTTTTGATGATTAGTTATATAAACTGGGCCTTACTGGTGATATATTTTGTAACAGTGCAAACTGTGACATTTTTATCTAAACTTGTTTGATTCTGCACCGTCTTGTTTTGCACCGGCAAACATGCCACCTTAATAGTCACTTAAATCCTCTTTCATCCCCATTCTGACCCTTTCTTTGAACTTTAGCAAGTCATCTTCATTAATAAAGGGACACATCAGTACTACCAAATGGAAATATCCACTTTAGAAACGTTCAAGAAATCTGTTTTGTGTATTCTGTGTGCAGGAGGTCTTTGTGCCTCCTGTTGATAAGGAATCACTGCAGATAGAGTGATCTGCTAACAGATGGCAGGCCACCCTTAGCACCTCTCTTGCTAGTGTGGCACACTGTTGCCTTGTCTGACTTCATTTTTAAGCGTTTAAAGCTCATTACACAGGCAAGACAAATTCTCTTGGCACAAAGAAGTCCAATTTTCCACAAAGCAGCCTCAGCGCTCCCAGACTTTGAAAGCTCCAGATATGTTTTCACTGCTCAGCTCGCACAAGTGCTTTTTCAAATACAAATCTCTGTCTAAGTGAGAACAGTTGACAGCCGTTTCCACGGTGAACCCCCAGCGTTCACCCTCCCCACCCCGCTCTGTCTCCGCAGCTCTGGAGGCAGCATGGCTCGTAGTCGGGTCTCAGATATCAGGCACTGAGTCAATAACTGGCTTTTTTTTATTTATTTATTTTACACATGTACATTATATTGTCAAAAATAAGTCGCTTGTAACTCGTTTTCTCACACACAAACCTGAGTTTATACCATTCCTGCACACACAGACTTGATTGACAGCTCTAAGACCCGCCTCCTGGCTCTGATTGGGTGATTGTAGCTAGCTAGCAGTGGAAGAATCCAGAGGAGCTTGATTTTTTTTTCACAGATAATCTGTCTCACACCATCCTGTCACAACATAGTGACAGTATCAACAAATACTTATTTTTTTTGTTGTTAAATAAAAGTTACATACTGCCCCTTTAAAGACTCATTTCCAGTTATAGGTACCACTGGATGGCTGATGTTGCCGCCAACAGGGGCAGCATTTACTTTTCACATAAGGCCACTTTTATGGCTTTTTGGCATTTGAAAAATAAAGTCATAACTCATTTTTGTCTGACATTGTAAACTGAATGTCTGTCTTAACCACAAAAATATCCTCACTTCCCATTTTGTACTTTATATACACATTTATAAAAGACATAGTCATGTTATTCGTATACCGTTCTGCTGTTTTACACCATCTTTCGACTCTGGACAGAATCATCAGCACCATGTATAAGATTCCTAAACTTTTGCCTTTATGTGCTGCGGCAGTCAGAGCTGAGTGTCTCCTCCATCTATGCCAAACAAAGAATGAAATGATTAGACGGCGGCTTTAGAGGGAGAAGAGATATCGTTTGTTCTGAGAAGCATCACTCCCCCTGCCAGCCGTCCCCGACTCGCTCCTTGTCTCATCTATCCTCATCCTATCTGATTTTCTTTGTAATCTACAATCCCTCCTTCTCCTCCATCTCCATCTTAAGCCCAATCTCATCTCTTTTATCTCTTTACTTTACAGCCATTGGTCCTGGCTCTCCTGCCGCTGTTGTGTTTTCTTTACAAATTCCTGTGAGAAGGAAGGCGGGGGGTCGGGTGGGGCGTCGTTAAGCCTTTGCAGTGAGGTGTACGCTCTGACAGCACATGGCTCCGTTGTACTGCACAGCAGAAGCCTGTAGGTCACAGCTTCTTGTTTGCTGTGGCAAAAGATAGCAGAGCACAAACAGGTGAGCCAGAACAAGGCAAAAACGTTTGTAGACCTCAAAGATGAACTGAAGCTCATTTACATCAGCTTTATGTTGAACTGAAAACCAACATGTAATTATTCTCTGGGGTCCGGCAGCAGACAGCCAGTGGTGCAGAGCAGGTCACACAAAGTGGACCAGCAGCTGCAGACTGGGAGTCAGTTCAGCACTGTGATGCTTTTATTTTTAATTTTTTACATAGATGATAGTAGATAATAAACTTCTTTTTAAATTGCAAAGTTGTTGTTTTTTTTTTTTTTTACAATAGTCTGATATGAATAAATGTTGTGTACAGGGATACTTTATGTAATATTGAGAAAAATCTTTATTGTCTTTAGTTTCCTTAGTTTCCAATGGGGCTATGGAGAAAAAAAATGCCTTTAGTTACCAGATGTTGGTAATGCTCTAAAGCGCAGACTTAACTGGATATCTGGGAAAACATTTTTATGCTCTGTGTTGTTTAATATCACTGAAAACGATTATTAATAGAAAGTGAAGATTTGAGAGAACATAGATTTAGGTTCCCTTGCATTACAGAAAAACAAATAATGGGCTTATATATCCACTTGATTTGACATGATTGCCTATCAACATCATCTTCTGTTTTTAATAACTTTATATTCAGCCAATATAACTTTCCATACAAATGAATCTCCTGGCATACTGTTTAATTCCTACCAGGAAGTTCTGATTGTTTAAAGAAATAAATTAAAACGATATGGCAGAGCTATTCATTCATAATTCTTCCTGACTTATCATAAACAAGCTTATTCACGTGTGATTTTTAATTTTATTTCGAATTTAATTGAAACACCGCACTTGCAATATTGTGTTCTTATGACTTTAGCAGAATTAGCACACATTTGTCATGGAAACGCAGCTAATGTATTGAAGCTAATATGTTCGGTCACTGAACAAGAGATTTTAAACACTGGCTTCTGGGTCATCTGTGACTAATAACCTCTTCTTTTCTATATGGGCTTAGAGACCAAAACACAATGCTTGTATTTTCCTTCCATTGACTTCCATACACATCCTACAATGCAGGCTGTGTCAGTGGGGGTTTCCAGCTCTCAGCATGAGATGCCCTGAGGCAGAGAAGATTTGCTACAGTGGAGAACCTGCATTGCTCCTCTTATTGTTAAGACTCTCTAATAAGCAGCATTTGGTGACACCGGCCTGCAGTCAGTCAGATCTCACCTACAAAAACCTGATATGAACAGAGACTCACTCATCTAAGGAATGCTTTCGGTACGCGCATTTTATTGCCTTCTGTCATCAATTTTATTAGCAAGTCTCGGGAAAACAGGATTTAAACGAAATTGTTAGCTGCTGACAGCGTGTTTGATTCCATGAGTTGATATGAGACACATCTGAGTCAGAGGTAGACCCCGGTCCTGGAACTGTAACTCAGAGCACAATTAGAGCAGCAGCAGCAGCAGCAGCAGCAGCAGCAGCAGCAGCAGCAGCAGCAGCAGCAGCAGCAGGCTCAGTGAACAGGACTCCTGCTCAGCCCGGATGGAGCTGAGAGGATCTGATGCAGCGGGGATGTAATCACAGAGGACGCTCCTCCACTGATGTGGCATACCTAATGTGCAGCTGTTCAGCTCCTAATGAGCGCTCGCTGTTCCGCTGCGCATTCATTGCTTTCCACAGAATGCTGCCACAGAAGTACAACAGTGCTGTGAAAAGTATACGGTTCCTTACAGATTTCTTGTTTTACTTATTATCAGACAAATATAATTTGATTAAACATATGGATATTTGGGTTTCCCTTCTGGACCTGTTAGCAGGGGCGCCGTATGGGGGGGGAAGTGATGACAATTCTAAGGGCCCTTGACCACAGGGGGCCCCCCCACAAGAAAAAAAGAAATAAGATTTTTTTTTTTTACATAAATAGAAATAAAATCGGGGCCGTGTCAATTACTGTCATTGGGTTTTTTAAAATGGTTTTTAGCAGTAAAAATTAAATGTTACCCCTCCCAGACCAAAAAGCACACATCCATATTTGCACTGAACTTCCCCCTGTCTGCGTTAAATGGCTCGTTCCTGCTTAGCGTGCTTGACGTTTTCAGCAGCAGTCAGTAGAAGACAAGAAGGACTGTGGCAGTTACTATGCTGCCTAGAAAAGTAATAAAGTCAAGTTCTTTAAAAATTAGAGATAAGAGAGAGAAAAAGACAGGAGTGTCTATTTGTAACAGTTTTTCTCCAAGAGGTGAGTAGACTGTGTGAGATTATCAACCTTTAGCATAGTTAGCTTAGCTATAGACTACTGTTTGCCTCCATAGCATTTAATGAATTAAGGAAAAGAAATACTAAGATATTCATACATTAACTTGTCCCTGTACTTTTTACCACACTTGACAACAGGTGAGTCAGTCAGCAGCAGCTCTAATCCCCGATACCAACATAAACCCCTGACTCCCGAGCAACACTGTTTCCAATGACAACCTAGTTAGCATCATTCCAGGGAATCTATAGGGATTTCTCTGTGTCTTTGCTCTTTTTACAATTACACAACAAAAACAATATATTTGTTGCTGACAGAAATTCAAACAATCTTTATAAAATGATAAGGTAAAACCGTTTGGACTGCAGTCAGTCCAAACGGTTTTACCTTAGCTTGAATTTAAATTACAGATATATATTGCCACATCCCTCCTGATCCGTCCTTTCCTAAGTGACGTTAAAGCTGCAGTATGTAACTTTTATAAAAAATATTTTTTTACATATTTGTTTGAACTGTCATTGTGTTGTGACAGTATGGCATGAGCGATAATGTGTGAAAAAATTATTTCCTCTGCTATCTAGAAACAACCAATCAGAGGCAGGAGGCGGGTCTTAGCGCTGTCAATCACAATCTCATATGGCTGCTCATCCTCCCTCCCCCTTGCTCTGTGCTATGATGCAGCTAACATAGCACAGAGCTATGCAGATTCAAGGAGGAGGTGGAGGAGATAGATTTTTTTCACAGATTATCTGTCTCATAAAAAACTGTCACAACATGGTGAAAACTAACAAATATGAAGAAAACATTTTTGTTAAAATTATATACTGGAGCTTGAATAAAATGTAACTACATAGCATTTTTTGAGAAGTCTGGATTGTTTTATGTATATTTTGCACATTGTCTGTGACTGTTGCAAGTGGGAAGAGACATTTCAATGAGATAAAACTAATAATAATAAAAAATTTAATCAATCTATTTGCATGCAGTATGTGGACTGTTGCATGTAAAATTCACTAGCAGTAAATACTGTGTTAGTATCAGTATTGGACCAAACAAGAAAGTGTAACAGTAGTTGCAAGGGGGGGGGATCTAATTTGTTGTCATGGGGCCCAAGATTCCCGGCGGCACCCCTGCCTCTTAATCTAACAAAACAATCCTGCAAGATGGCTGGATGGATGGATGGATGGATGGATGGATGGATTGGGATGGATCGATGGATGGGATGGGATGGGATGGATGGATGGATGGATGGATGGATGGATGGATGGATGGATGGATGGATGGATGGATGGATGGATGGATGGATGGGATGGATGGATGGATGGATGGATGGATGGATGGTCTTTTTGAAAACGGAATAGAATCCATTTTAGTTGCCAGGTTTGTACGAAAAAACAAGGAGTTCCACTTTACTTTCCCATTGTCTCTTACTGTCCTCATATGTGGACTCAAAATGAAGCCTACATTCGTTTGTGCTTTGTATATTTTAATGTCTGTGACAAACAATAAATTCTGTCTATCCATAAGCTCTATGCAGCATGTACACTCACTTTTCAACTAGTCGGAAATCCTGAAAAACCTCTTGGGATAAATAGGTCAAGACTCTTGGCCAATCAGCAATCTTGGCTGTATGACACCCTGCGTCGCTTCGAGGTGCTAAAGTAGGCCACGAGCTTCATTTGTAAAACCATTTAAAAGAGAAGAAGTACGTAATGCTCAAAATGTTGTAGGCATAATCCAAGTGTGCATTAAAGCACTTTTGAAAGTGAAAACATTTCATCAAATAATTACTGTAAAGCAGGATGGAAAAGGACACAACATGCTCTACAGTTTATCCATAAGCTCTATGCTTACAGATAGACTGTAAGAGTGAATAAATATAGTGAATAAATATATGCAGTGTAAGAGTTTCATCTCTGCTAGCTGCTGGAGTTCTTCAATATATTTTACTCTTAATCCCACAGTGCTTGTAGCGCTGCTCCTTTAATCTTTGAAATTCAGGCACTGATAGAAAAGAATCTTTAGATGTCAGCAGAGATGGGACTGAATCATCAATGAGAAATGAAAGTTCAGTTGTCCATAACATACGATGAAGTCACTCCATAAACATTAATATGCGGTATAACACGGGTACAAAGCTCATTGTCATTATGCAGAGGACAATGTGAACAGTTAGCTCTTTATTATCACTCTAAGCCAATACGTTTTCTCCCGCGTAGCATTGTTCTGTGCTAAGCTAACATTAGCATATTTGTTCAATCTTTTGAAATGACTCTTTGATAGCACAGCATACAACGTATTTTAACACTGTTCTAGTTACAGAAAGAACTGAACAAAAAGAAGTTGTTCCTCTATTTTTGCAGTTCTCTTTCATAAGGCTACAGCTGTCTGCGTTTCACCAGTTCGTCTCCAACCAGAGCCAGAGCAGATCACATTACACACAATAAACGTTCCTGGAACAGCTACTGTTTTCTGAGATAGCTGGAGTCTTTTAGTTATCAGTGTTGGTACATTCTGGCGAAGCAATGTGAGAGAAAGAGTCCACACGCAGGAACCGCGACATTGTGTCGGTGGGACATGACCCTGAGCAGACAGAAGCACAGATGAGCGGGTTCTCCAAGTGGAGAGCAAAATTGGACAACACTTCACACCTACTCAATCACTAACCAGGCACTCACAGAAGCGTGTTCACTGATGAACCCATTGAACCACAATGCACACTTACACTCAACGAGGATTTATTTCTGCACGTTGCAATCAAGCTAACACTATTCTATTCTATAAGGCCACAGAGACAGTTTCCTACAATTCAAAAAAAAAAAAAAAATGTTCACTTTGAGTCATATTAATAATCCACCTGATCTGACTTCAATTTGTTAATTCACCTATTCCTAGATTTTTTTTGTGTTATTTGAGTAGGCAAATTATTTGCAGATAATTTGCCTACTCACTGATTTTTTGTGTTGAGTATATTTAAAATATTGGACATGAAAGGCTTCTTGAAGGCTGCTTGACCTTCTGTTAGCTGGTTTTTGTAAAGCAGCTGATTCAGGAGCACCAGTCATTTTCCTTGATGCTGATTGGCTGTAAGACAAGAGTGGCTATCAGGAACACTGTAGTTATCTTCTGTTGTAGTGCCAAGATGGTTTCCACTAATTGAAGTATTAAAATAGGTAGTTGTAAGTGATTTTAGACGGGGCTTTAAAGCTGCAGTATAACTTTTATTGTATATATATATATATATATATATGTATATATATATATATATATATACATATATATATATATATATACATATATA
>CAEGAE010097717.1:0-16478 GCA_903067095.1 Girardinus metallicus
TTTATTTTTTGAATAGTGACACTATGGATGGGGGATGGATGGGTGGATGGGGGGGGGGGGGGGGGGGGGGTGGGGGGAATTCATATGCTTTTTTGTACTTCTAGTGAACCTTAACATAAAAATAAAATGAACAAAAATAGCTCTACTCTTAGTTAAAGTTCATCATATCTTTCCAAATTTATGTCAAAAACTCCCAAGTTTCATCGAAATGTCAAATCTCTTGATATGTTGAAATGATTAACTTCAGAAAGGGTTTATTTTCTAATGTCCTCATCAATATTCCTTTTGCCAGGTGCATAATAATTTGCCAAAATGTCACAACTCTGTTTTTATTCCACACTCTGAATGAGACCAGAGTATAGAAAGCTGTTCCCCATTTCCTAACTTAATGTTGTCTAAAAGTTATTTGAAAGGGTCGCATTAATAGATATTGTAACAGGAACAAATGTAAGCATGCTGAAGTAAGCAAGATAGCTAATTTCCATTTCCTTCATCCATTACCAGGTAACATTCACAGTATGCTCATGCATACAAAAGTCAATTGATCAAGTAACAAAATACGCATGGTATAAAGTGCATTTTAATTTTTATGTGCAAGGTGTGGCGCAAACATTTGTTGATGGGGAGAGTGCATAATATTGTGCGGGAAATAAAAAGGAGGAACCCAATAAATCAAACCACTGCTGGTACCTGGAGCAGATCCAAACACTGAGCACTTCGCTAGAGAAAGAAAAACAAACGGCCCACAGATGCATGCTTTGCAGTAATGTCGTTTCACACATTTGGGTAAACGGATTAAACCACCCGACATACTTACATGCATGTACAAATGCACAGCAGAACAGAATAGAATAAAGTACCAAACTGACCAGAACAGTCCACATGTAAGTACATGTAGATTTTCACACTACAGGAAACCAGTCCAGTAGTGATTAATATTCTGGTTGTTTTCAGACACTTATTGAGATGGTAGTTTTAAATATTAGATATGGTGGGCATTCAGGTATTACAGATGGGATATTATTATAGTGCTGCCCCTATCTGACTTTTACGGCTTATCCACATGCAGTCTTGAAAGGTCCTTCGCTGTTATCCGTGGTGGATGGACCAACGGCACCTCTTAGTTTAAAGAATTTACTTTATGATTGCGGGTGCAGGTTTATTTAAACTTCTGTACACAACATGCATGTTTTAAAAAGTGGATTATTTAAAACTCAGTTCATATCTTTAAATCATTTAACAGTGATATGTCCTTTAAACTAGGTTCATAAAGCTTTGTTTACAATGACTCTATAGGCCTGAGAGCAGTTATAACAGTAACTGATAAAGTTAATATATCAATTTTCAACCCATGACAAAAAAAAAAAATCCAAGCTCGCAAAATCAGGCCTCATCAGTGATGAAACCACATAAGTCTGAAGTCTTTTCAAGTTGAATTTGGATGCACTGCATTTCTTTTGCAGTTTCTATTTGCAAAGGCTGATTACTGTAAAAAAAACATCTGTTTATTAAAAATGATGAAAAGCTCTGGAGTTTTCAGTCAAAAAAGATGAACATGCAAATATGCATAGGAACTCTGCATTTGCCTCTTTGCTTTAGCTGCTTGTCCATCACACTGCTTTCACATATTACACATTCACTCTGGTTCCAACATCTGCAACACGTGTTTTTATTGCTCTCGGTAAAATACATCTTACATCAATGAAACATTTTGAACAATACAAAACAGGGAGAAAAATACTGTGCACCAATACTGACAGGTCTAAGTGTACATAACGGAAAACCAATAACATTCATGGAGTGTAACAAGAACATGGATTGTCCTTACATTTGTGCTTCCAGCAGTCAAAGCATGCAAAAGAGAGGTGAAAGTCAGGGTGAAGTGTTCAACGGTGTTTTTGGAGAGTTAAAAGTAAATGATGACTAAAATATATCGGGATTTATACATAACTAGTTCAGTAACTGTGCACTCCTGACTGTGCTTTGGGATTTTCTTACACAGTTTGGTGTAAAATGCAGCACTGTGCAGGCTGAGGGCCACGTGTACAAATAAATGCATTGCATGAGAAAGTCTACACAATAAAGCTGAGAAAAAGCTGCATCAAGAGTTTCTTCCTACTCCAAGGAGTTCTTAGCCGCCTTGTCTTTGGATGCATCAGGTTATAATGGTACAGTCAAAGGCTGAGATGAATCAGACTGTTTGTTCTATTCCTGTTAAGCTAAGAGCTGCAGAAAATCCTTAGTGATGAGCAAAGCTTGCAGAATTATTGTTTAGCCGCCTCGAGATCGTCGTTCAATAAGCAACATAAAAAGCACATTCAATGCCCGCTGTAAAAAGCAGGTTTTAAAGAGCAACAGAAATACACTCAGGTCCAGACGGTAGCACGGCAAGGGCTATAATATAGTGCAGCATCACCCTCAATAGGAAAACGACACACAGCAACACATCCACACTGCTGCAGCAACAAGCTTTTATCACAGACCACTGCTGGCCCGTCTCCCACCTTCACAATCATGTGTTTGATTCAAACATTTAAAGGGAAGAGACTCGAAGGTAGCGCTGTCTGAAGTCATGGACGGAGCATGTCATAATTACATTAAACACACAGAATCTGCAAAGTTTTACATGATAACCTCAAGTTTAAAAAAAATCAATACATTCTGGTGACTTTTGAGTGCCAAGAACCATTAAATTCCCAGAATATACAAACAATTACCTACTGGTGCATCTCCATACATTAGAATATCATTTATATCACTTTTTGTAATTCAGTAAAAAAAAAAATACAACTCTGGAAAAATTTGATTAATTCAGAGTGATGTGCATTAGGTTGGTTATTATGAGTGAATGAAAACCCAAAATTCAGTTTCTAATAAAAGCCGAGTAACACAGAAGGACTTGAAGCACAGAAATGTACGCGTTGTGGTCGACACCATCATGAGTAAGACTGCTGACTTGACAGCCTTCCAGCAGACAGTCACTCACACACACACACACCACAAAGAGGATAAACCATAAAACAGAAGTGCTGAAGAAACTGGATGTTCAGAGTGTTGTATCAAAGCATATTAAAAGAAAGTTGAGTGGAAGACAAAAGTAAACGAGCAGCAAGGACGTCCACGGTTTTGACAGAGATGTAAAGATAAGGCCATTCATTGTATTAGTGTATTATTAGCCGCCATGCAGCAATGTAGCAGGAAATGGACGACAGCTATTATATTCATTGTGTTTAACTACTCCTTGAACTAGTGACACACTCAGGTCCAGACGCACCTGAGCTAGGGATGCGACTTTAGCTCAGTGGCACAAAGTCCACATTTCAGATTAAAGTAAGTTTTGCATTCATTGTGGAAATCTAAGTCCCAGAGTCTGGAAGAAGAGTGGAGAGGCACAGAGGCACGTCACCTGCTGGTGTTGCTGCACGGCTGGAAACATTAGAGCACTTCCTGCTTCAACCTGCTGCCAAGTTTCATGTAGATGCTGATTTTATTTTCCGAAAGGAGGTGACACCTGCCCATGTAGCCAAAATATGAATGCATGCTTTAAACACCATGCAGTCACATTTTATTTGATTCCTCAAACTTTCAGCAGTCAAAGCTGACCTCTTCCATACTACACTGGACTGACGCTGTAATTCATGGAAAATGAATCGTTTTTGTGTTTCTACGATGCATTAACTCTACAACAATATTCTAATATATCAAGATGCACCTGTGAGAGTTTGTGAGTAAGAGCACATTAGTGCAGTTGCCAGAGTCCCTTCACCTCTTCCATTGGTTTACAATAAATGGGTAATTGCACAATCACAAACCTCACTACAAACAGCCTGTACAGTCTTACTGTCACTACATATGCATATATATAGATATATATATACATACTTATATATATTTATACTTTTAAACAGGAGCGTACAAAGCATCTCACTGCACAAGTGTTAAATGATAGCTGGTAAATTGTAAATAGTGAGTTTCCTCATAAGATGAATCCTAACAGAGTCACTCATTAGCACTCAGAATGAGGAAGTCTTACTCATATGCAGCAAATCTCCTGGAAACTAGCAGCTGACCTTATGCTCCAGTGCATATATCTGTGCTCCATATTTTATATAAGTATTCAGAAAATATATGCTAGTTTCAATTTATTTACGACAAACACTATGACGACTTGTATACCCTCACATACACCACTATCACTATGTAATCACCCTGAATAGCTAGCTGTGTGTTTGGTGACCTCATTAAATGACATAAGATGCTCAAAGCAATTATTGAAACTCACTGTGCACCCAACTTTTATACTTTAAAATTTGTTACAACATTTACTAATTTCTTTTGGTAGAACTGGATCTCAATGGTGTAAGCAAAGTTCTCAAAACAGCAAAAATCCTTTTTACTAGATTTCTAACTTAAATGAAGCGGATGGAAAAGATTTCAGATGAATTATGTCGGCGCCGGTTATCTGCATTTAATATACGCATAAACGCAAGGTGGGGATTTTGAAGTTAGGTAAGTGCAGTTTTTGCTTCCTTCCTGTGAGCGACGTGTCTATAACAGCACAGCCACTAACCAACGTAATGCCAAAAAAATCACCAAAAAACAGGTGGGGCTTCTGTTGAGTAATATAGACTACACTCATTAGATTCCACTCATCTATGTCCTCTAAACGTTTTCTGAAGCACATGTACCTAAGGGTTTAAGTACACTTGAAGGACAGTTGAAGAGAGCTGCTCTTGTTAATGAGAGGCCATGCGATACAAAACAGGAACTCACATCAGGGGATTAGTTTTAGCAAAAAACAGAAGCAAATTTTTACACCACATAGCTTGTGTGATGTGTCAAAACTAGGGGTTAGAAACCTCTATACGTCATTTATCTTAGCTGCTCTTAAGTTAGTTCTGTCCTGACCATTGCATGACCATTCAAAAACTGATAAACTTTATAAATATCCACTTAGGGCTGAAAGGTTGGATCAGATTAATTGTGATGAATCTATCATTGAAATAATTGCCAAATAATTTAGTAATTGGCTAATTGTTAACTGGAGCATACAGACTCTAAAACATGCCATATGCTAAAAGAAAAAAATATCCACAGCAGTAATTAAGCCAAACCTGTACAAACAATTTACATTTTTCCTTTGACTAACCAGAAATCCTCAAGTGACAATGTTTTAGCTTTACCTGGTTCAAATACTGTAAAAGGAAAATCTTCTAATAGAACCTTTTGCTGTCCAATTATTACTCAGATAATTCACAATATAGTCGACACCTCAGCCCTAAACTGTAATGAGGCCAAGTCAAGCTTTTCACATGTTGATGTTAGAAGTATTTTTTTTAATCTTTTGCAACAAAATGATCTGGCTTACATTGAATCAATACTGTTGTTGCACTTAAGGCAACAACAGCATTGATTTTCTTATTTAAAGGGGAATTTGATTATTTGCATTTATCTGTGTATTTTAAAATCTACAGGAGGTGCCAATTATTTTATCCGATTGTCAGAGTAATTGATAGAATAATCGATTACCAAAATAATTATTTGCAGTCCTGTTTACACTATTTAAAATGTGTTTGCAAAAAAAAAAAAAGAATCTTTGTACTATTAGTCGTTATATTACGGAGATCCTGTGAAAATTTGACAAGAAAACACAGAAACAAGGTGGAAGTGTTACTTTGCATCACATTTAGATTTAAACCACAGTTGAGTTTTATGCTTTTCAAGATATTCAGAGTCAATTGGGAAGGTTTATAAAGCCACAGGTTGGAAACCTCAGTCAGAACAAAGATAACACACAAATATTCTAATAGGACATTAAAAGTTTCCTGTGTTATCCATCAAGAGGAAGACAAAATGAAAATACAAGAACCGAATATATACCAAAAATAAAAATGACTGCAAAAGCATAAATAAATGTTTTTTACTCTCACTCCTGCCCATGATAACAGACATGTGTCTGCGTGTGTTTGCGTGTTTCCTGCTCATGTGCCTACAGGCCCTTGTTGAAGTAGACGGTGGTGGTGTCTGGACTTAGCTGCCGTATCCTCTCCTGCAGATCTGCCTCCAGTCCACTCACACTCATGGAGCTGCAAAGATACGGTTAACCATTACTCTGAAGTCAGCCCACATTAGATAACACTTCTCTACCAGTGCAGAGGCACCAAAGAAGTTGCCGAATGTACCTTTTCTGAGGGAACAGGGCGCAGCAGAGAGGCGTTGCAAACACCAGGCTGGAGAGAAGAACACAAAGGGATTTTTTTTTGTTGTTGCAATTTTAAAGCACGTTTGGAGAATATAAGCTTATCTTACTCACCACAGACCGACAAGCCCCACTTGGACAGGAGCATTCAGAATCGGGAAACGCTACAAGAAAATTAACAATAAAGAAAAGTAGTAAAATTAGTCAGACTTACACCAAATTTGATGTCCATCTGTTATGATGTCATCATCACCAACCGTGATGCAAATGTTGGGTCTTGTACGTTCAACCTTCTTTACATTATTGGTACTGTATTCTGATGAAATATTTAGGAATTTTAAGTGATTCAACAACATTTTTTTTTTAGCAAATGCATCTTTGTATGAAAGGAGTTGGTATTTATTATTGTTAACTCTTCTAGTTGAGAACCTTTGAAAATTTCCCAAAGCATCGACACAAGGAGTCAAATCATGTTTTGCCATTCATCTGCAGTCTAACTAGAAGCTCTGGGCTTCCTGAAGCATTCTTCACTTCAGGTTAACCTTTGACCTTTATGATTAAAAAACAAACTATAGGAAAACTGCTCTCTCTCTTATAGTAAGGTTTTTAAGCTGATAAATCTCTGTGCCATAATTCAAATCAATGTAAATCAGCTTACAAATAATCTAATAACATAAAGTCCTGCCATGAAACTGTGAGACACTTTTGTGTCGATGACAAAGCTACCCCCCCCCCTATTTCATTTGGACTGAAGAATGTTGTGCGCCTACCTTCATGAAAGCTTTCTTCTCCAGAGCGTTCATTATAACAGGAGGAATGGCTGTGAAAACATTTTTTTTTATAAAAATGAGTCAAGGTTGCTTCGGTCCAACAAGCAAGAAAAGTAAAAAGAAAACGAGCCACTTCAGGGACTGGCATTCTTTTATCTCCCAACATAACTACAGATAAATGTTCATCTGATCAGATCAAAGTAACCCTCTGTACACAGCATTCGTTCAGATTAACCTTATCTAACGAAGAATGGCCTCAGCTGCTTTTAATTTGTCTGCATGCACTTGCAAAACTCTGGCAAAACAGCTATGTTGACATTCCTAGGCAAAAACATTCATATGCCAAGAACATTCTTTTTTTTTTTTTTTTTTGACCAACATCTAAAGCAATGAGATGAAAGAAAAATTATAGTTACTTGTATCAACTCTTTGTAGAATGACCATCCCCTACATCTACAGGTGCAAGTCTTTTGTACACATTCATTCATGAGGTACAAGATTAAGTTACCCATTGCAGGCACCGCCATGCCAATCCTGGACACAACCACCTGAACGATAGCTTGTTTGGCAGCGTTGGCAGATTCCCCTAAACGGTTTCCATTCTCATCCATCACCGGGATCCCATACTTCAGCTCCCTGACAGAGGGAAACAGAAAACCGGCTGAATCAAATCTGAAAAGTCTTTAAAATCCCTTCTAAGTGAAACAGGAAGTGTTCGCTAATCAATACTCTAGTAATCTCACCTCTGTCTCATGAAGGGAATATTAATGCAGTTGGCAGCAGCCACGGCGGCAAAAGGGACAAACCGACTGACGATTGGGGGGAGACGCTGCAAGGACAGGAGCACAGACCGGCATCACATTGTGGATCCACATCTGTTGGATTTACTTTAATTATTCATGCGAACCAGAAGAATTACCGTAGCTAGAGACTTGAGTCCTAGCGCGGTGACCACAGCGCCTGTAGTGGCACTAACGTAGGCGGCGCCAAGCTGGCTGCACAGAGGAAGATTAAATTAGTACACCGACCACATTTTTCACAACTCCCACAAATTTAAATTGTCTGAAGAGCACAGCATAAAGAGATGAAATGCAGCAAATACGTTGTACTAAACGTTAAATGCAAGTTCGGAGAATGCAGTTAAAGATGCATATAAAGCAGAGAGAAAAAAAAGCACAATATTTCAGCCTCATGCTCTTCCTGACTGCATATGTATGATTCATTTCTGCAGCAAAATGACTGAGCTGTGAACACAGCAAAGTGGTTAGCCAACTGCGGGCTAACCTGACGCAAGAGGCCAGTCAGTAACACATGCCGGCATGGGGTCATGGTGACATGAATCTGAAACATGCTTCACTGTGGAACATAATACCACTGCAAGGCAGAGAACAGCAGCTCCCACATCCTCCTTACAGACAATAACTTAGAGGGGAGGAAATCAATGATCTACACGGGAGGAGAAGAGAGAGGTCCTCCCTACTTCATGGTGATGGGAGCGTCTCCACTGCGGTTGGTGTAATTGACAACGGCATTGAAGGACTGGTTAACCCACTGCCAGAACACAACTGCTGGAGTAGTCCTGAAAACACAAGAGAACAGCCGCCGCCTGTTAGAGGAAGTGACGATTCACCCTTACCTTTTTTTTTTTTTTTTTTTTCAAATATGAACACGGCAGCCAAAAAAATTAAAAATCTGAGCGCAAACTACGTGATGTAACATTAAAGCTTAGAATAAGTTTCACCTAAAGAAACCCATTAAAGTATTTATAACATGTCTGCAGACATTATGCATTCACAGTTTGTGTACAAATTGCAAAATTTCAGTGAAAATGCATAACAGACACGTTTTCACTCAAATTTAAGATCTTTTATCAGAACAGAATAGAGTTCCTCTTAAAACACTGAGTATCGACACCACATTGTCATTCTTAATGCTACTGCATCACAGCAGACGTCAATCACAGCAACTCTGACATAATAACACCTCCTATATGTTTACATTGCACCCAACATGAAATGCACAAACCCACTACTTTAATTATGCAAACACATCATTTGTCAAGTAGGCAACAGTGTTTGTTTGAAGGGAAACAGGAAGGGGTTCAAGTGGTTTCATAGAAAGTTGAGAATTTGATAATATCTACGAGTGGTAAATAATGCAGAGCCGCGTCCAAAAATGCTCTAGTGCACACCAAACACTAAGTCGGCATAACACCATAAAGACTGCTGTAAATTAGAACATAGGCCTTTAACATGTGCTTTATAATTTGAGGTGTTATCCATACCAGATCAAACACAAAGGTAGTGATTTGAACAGACCTGACGTTTGTGCGGAGGAAGCCATGGATGGCCGTGTCAACAGAAACTTCAAAAACTCAAATTCCTGCTTGTGATCTCATTTGTGTGCAAAGCCAGCACCAGTGTCGACACTATGAAAACAGATCTGCACTGTGATGCTTGCTGTATACAGCTGTGTTCTAAGAATAAAGAAAGCAAAAGAGTTTGCCTCTTTACCACTAGACTTCAAAATGACTAATTGGAATTTTACCTCAAGAGAACCAAAGACAGAAGGCGCCATTATTGACCAGAAACAGCAGTGAAGAAAGTTTTAAAAAACAGAAACCGTTTTTAAAGTCGTACTGATGGCCTCCAGATTTTAGGCAATCATTAACCTTAGTGCTCAATAAAGAATAGTAGAAAATTATGGTTTTGTTGATCATACCATTAATTTGTCCAACTACATTTATAGACGATTAAGTGACTCCAAACTACATACATAAAAAGTAAATAGTGAAAAACCGCTGTCCTCTAGTGGTGAATTACAAAAACACAATGGCACATCATGTTTGTATCAGTAAAATTGCTATTTAGTAACAATACAACATTTAGTAATCACAAACAGGAACAATGGAATATAAATAAATAAATGTGGTTTATAGGGCTGTATGTTTTTTATATCACTTTGAATTAGATAAAATTATTTTGTAACTTTATGTCCTTTCTGACCAGTCACTCTTTTTTGGACATTTAATTGTTGCTGTTGCATCAAGAAAAAGTCTTCAACTCAATCAGTTATCAGTATTCAGATGTGAGGGTGGCTTTTTTGATTCTTTTAAGAGGATTTTCACTGCATACAGATTAAACTTTCTATTTATAGGCACTGCTGTATCCAATGTCAAAGCTGCCTGTTTTTTTTGTTTTTTTTTTCTCTTTCGGATATTATTTTGTCCAATGAAATTTTGAGGGGGATAAAAGGGGGTTTGTAATCGGTGATCTCTTTGCCAGAAGCTCTGCTGTACCTGTAGAAGGTGAGCATGCAGCCTGTGATGGACATGTTCATTGGCACCTGAGCAGACATCCGACCAATCACAAACATCTTCTCTCCAGTGTCGGGATGGAAAGCAGAGTCGTAAATGTACTTGGCCCTCCAAAGTTCATCCTCGGTCAGGCCAGGAGTCACGGTTCCAGCTCTGAACATACCAAAACAGCATAAAGATGTTGTATTTTCACAGAAATTTTAAAGAGGCAGAAGAAAAAAAAAAGTTGTGTTAAAGTTATAACTTATATTCTCCACTATTGTAAATGCACTCGATCTTCCATACAGGAAGACCAGGGGAAAGCTAGATTCAGTTCATGCCTCATTTAACTGACCACTTCTGACTCTATTTTCCGTCACCTCACCTGTAGTTCTCTACGATTACCCTGGCTTCTTCCAGCGTCTCAGAGGACAGCAGGACATTCCTGGGATCTGTGACCATGAAGAAGTGTTTGGCGCGTCCCATGAAGGTCCCCTGGTCCCATCTCGGCTCCTTAATGTTTATGTTGAGCGACAACTCTTCAGACATCCTGGACTTTCTCTGATCAGAAGCAGAAATTAAAATTATTGACGTCTTTTGCAAACCGCTAACAGATTAGCTTTTAGGCATATCACAAACAGACCTTTTTGATGCTAATATCCATCTAACTATTAATATTCATATAGAGTCTGACATTACTAGATTATTTTTTTTATTATTGTACTTTGTTTTGAAAACTGGTATGTTTGTCATCAAACAACAAATTAAACTAAAGAGTAATTTTATAATCACAAGTTCATTTGTTCAGTCACAGAACAAAGAAACGAGAGCATTAGACAAATTTTGACGATTGTTAATGCACTGTATTTGCAGTACAGGTGCAGAGGTAAGATTGATTATATAAACTTCAGCAACACTGTTTGAGTGCTTGCTCCTACCCTGCTCTGTTTTCTCCCAGCATTACACAAAGGTGAAACAATGCCTGGTGAGAACATTTTTACAGTACAACCAAGCAGACCTTTTAATCATTTTTCATTTAGTGTTCTTGAAATTCTTAAAAATGCACAACCACAAACATGTGTTTAACCAAGGCTTGAAAAGTGCCTTGGTTAAACACAATTTTGGATTGTGGAATTTTGGAAGTTTAAAAGTGAAAGCACTTTATGAATGAAAGTTTTTGAAGGTGCTACAGAATTTCTTTCGTGTTGATATCCAGACCCGTCAACTTTTTCTGATTTTTGTAGCTGGACAAAAAAAAAAAAAAAAAGAAAACTGGTAGATTTTAACCAAGAATATGGTGTAAGGATTTTCATATATTTTATATGGGTAGATTAGTCTAACTGACATCTCTAACTACAAATTTTGCATATTTGCCTCTAGAAGACGCATGTTTTTTTTAAAAATGGAAATCTTCATTGGTGGCAAGATAAGCTATAAGATAAAAACAACATTTGTTCCAGATGTTTAAACCTTTTTTTAAGACTAATTTATTTGCAAGGGGTCAAATTTGGAGCAGCAGTTATTTTCTTGTTGTCATTTCCAGACCTAATTGATAAAATAAAATAAAATAAAATAAAAGTTGTGTTTTGGAGTTTTTCTTGTCTTTAAATGGCTAATATTTACACATCAGAGAAAAATTTATAGATATATTTGTAATTAAAGATTTTAAATGAAATGTTTGTTTAAAACATAAATGCTATCTACCTTTTAATTCACACATATCCAAGTGAAGAATTGCAAAGAAAGGATGTCCTACCATAATAAAGTAAGGCTATAACTGTGATTTAAACAGCAGTTATTTCACTATGTATAGAGGCAAAAACAACACTGATCCCGTGGATAAAAGGCCACAAGCACAAAATGTAGAAGTTTTTCGTTCCGCAAAAAAAAAAAAAAAAAAACAAAAACGGGAAACTGGGAAAGAAACTGACACATCCGGTGACAGATGTAGGGAGTCAGGAGATGCTAGAGCAATGTAGCCTTCTAGCATGGTAGCTCAACGGGAATCCACGTTATAGTACACTAAAACAATTCCTCAGGAGGATAAAATCAAATTGAATCCCATCCATGTTAGTCATCACAGATCGCATGATGAAACAGACCCCATTTATGTAAACAAAAACAATTATTTCCAAGCGATACTGAGCCAGTTGGCTGCTTGGTTTAAAAGCTAAAACCATGATGCTAGCACTTTAATTACCGTTGGAAGGACATATTTCACGAAGGGAAATATGTCAACTTAAGCGGGTTGTGATAGAAAATATTAAGAGAAATAAATGCGGTCAGGCCCAAAACGTACCTGGTTCAATTACTTTGATTTTTGAAAATGTATGACCTCTGAATATCACAGCACTCACCGGGTGGACCTCTGATGCCTTAATGTGCTCAGAACAGTGTCGTAAATTAAAATTTTCTGACAAATTCAATGAGAGGCACACGATATGCTGTGGATGAAAAAAAAAAAGAATAGCAATGTCTCACCACGTTGATCCCATTTAAGGACGAAACACGCTTTGTACTGCAACGATAATGTGACGCTACATGTATTTCACAAATTACATGTAGCGTCCAAGTATCTGTGATACCGATTGAAACATTGCCACGTAATCTACATCTTCAGTGAATGAAGATAAGCAAATACACTTAATTTAGCCTATCAAATATAATAATTTTGAATAAAACAGATACACAAATCAGACAAGGCTTTAATATGGTTCCACTCAAATTATTATGAGGGTAAGTGAAGGCAGCACCGTTGCATGTGACACGCCGAGGGCGGGGTTAGCTGCATGTGGGCGAGTGAGGAAAGAAAATACGTGATTGGTTGAAACCCTACAAAGCTTTTCTAAAATCATTTTATTCAAAGATTTTGGAAATGTAATAATAAAACTCAATGATTCTGGTTTGCTCGCACGAAAGTCGATATGTACCAGAGGAATTTATATATAAAACATACTTTTTGTTTTCCTTAATTTTAGGCTTTTGTCAAGCACACAAAATCTAAAAAAATATATACAATGATAATAACCAGCATAAATAACTGCATATGTATTATTTATTTGAAACGTAAGAAAATATTTTATAAAAAATGAAATTACAAAGCTGGCCACTAGGTGGAGATGTTTATCCATCTTCCTGATACTTAAACCGCACAGTACATCAGTCTTTTGCCCTAAAGAAAAAAAAATGACTCTCAAAATTTACATTAAAGGTTTACTTGGAGTTTAATTGGACATTCGTAAAAGTTACTTGAGTATGTGCAACTAAAACAGGCGACTTAGTAATGACCGCACCGCTGGAGAGGCTTATGTAAAGAGCTTATACCTCTTAAGACAATAATGGTCACCTGCAGAACAAATGAGGTGGCACTAATTCTCCAGAGGTGTCCGCTAATGCGTCACTGAGGCGGACCACTGAGCGCCTGTCCGACCTCCTGCAGCACAACACGGACACAGCAGGTAAAACTGTCATGCTCTGTTCATTGTTTTGATCATGTTATTGTTTTCTCACGCCCCAGTTGGGATAACTTTAGACCGAAGCTGAAGTTTAGCAGTATGACTTGCTGTGGTAAAGACGTTGATATTAATAGGAAGCTATACATTTGTGTTTGTGCACCGCCTCTGGGTCACTGTCCGAGGTGCTGAATAAATACAAAAACAGGAGGTCAGTAAACATGAAACGTGATTGCTTGTTATGATGGTTCTATGGAATTTTCTTCCACTACAAAATGTCCTTCCATTTATATACATCTACAATTTCTAAGAGCATGTTTTTCATTTTAGGCTTTTTTCCCCCCTTCAGGTTCACAGGTATCCATTTAATTAAACATGACCAGGAATCGCTGGGCACAGCCGACTTCTCTACAGACAGGCACAGCTTCTCTGGCTAACAGGCTCTAGAATCAGAAATAAGATGGTTCCAGAAGAGGCTTAAAGAATTTTTTATTCTGTTTTCCTGCAAACATTTGGATCCTTTCCTGGAGTTTGCAGTTTATTTCCACCATTTTTAATTTGTAGGATGCAAGGTTATGTATTTGTTTGGCTTTTGTTCGGTTCTGAGTATCTGTTTGTTTTCCACTTTTTCTAATTCATACTTGGAGTCTGGTAGAAGTCGTCAACTTCAGTCGTAGCCACTTTCAGAGTTCAGTTGAGGAGTTTGGATCTGTGGTTGGAAGCCACTCCACTTTTCCACCACTGCTGCTCCACCTTTTCCCCCCCAAGCCCGAGGCTGCACCTCCTCCTCCCGACAGGCGAAACCAGATATTCCAGTGCCTGGATGACGGAGAAAAGTTTTTCCAGGCCTACCCGATGGCTGGCTCATTTCACCATCCTGCCTGGAGCGAGATGACAAATGGAGGCGGGCACCCCCACTTCAGCAATGGAGGCCAGGGTGGGGGATCCCAAAGCACCACACGCTACATGCTGAAGAAACAGCAGCGCCACCGACGCAGGTCCTCCTCTCCTATGGGCAGGGTCATTCTCATCAATGCGCCTGTAGATGGTGAGCTCTAAACTTGGTAACTGCTGACTGTAACACTGTTTATGGGGCTGGAAGCCTATGGATTAATCATGTCTGATTTAGTATAGTTTGAGTCAGAGTAACTCAGTGTTAAAGATGGTATAGAGTTGAAGTTACTTCCAGAAATATTTTTATTATCACCTTGAAAGATGCTCTAGCATTTTAAAAGTTTTTTACTATTCATTAAATGTGTTAGAATTAAGAAGTCCCATAATGTGTGTACTAGAATTAGAATCAGATAAAGACATGCTTTGATTAAACTACAATAATTGGGACAATCTTGTAATTCTTCTGTTAAATTTAGCCTAAAATACAACCCACTTCAAAGAAAGCACAGCACCTTTTATTCACGTGATACAGTCTGAGGAAGAAAACAAATGGATTTGAAATTGAACATCTAAATTGAGATTAGCAAGCAGAAGGTTTAAAGAAAACCAAAAAATTTTGTCATCTAAGAAAAAGCCTGATATCTAATAAATTTACAGCCTTTTTTCTTTTTTTTTTTTTTTTTTTTTACTTTTTAAGAATAAAAACGGTTTTGGTAAATAAATCAATTAAAATTATCCACAGTCACATATAGGTTTTAAGCATCAACAATGACTAGATTGTTGCTGCACCTTTTTTAAAAAAAGAGGTTATCAAATATTAGTTAGTGCTTATAGTTTTACCTATTATATTATTATTTCTGGTACACATTTTACTTGCTTTCCCAAGCTTTTATGACTAAATCATAATAAATATATTTTATTACTTTTCACTCACACAAAACAATGAATTTAATGGGGCATAGTGGACATGAACCATTATTCAGAGAGCAAGACATACGTGTGTCATTGAATTTTCTGTGAAAAGTGCTTAATTTCTAAAAATTCTTTGTTGTCTATGAATAACATTCAGCACCACAGTTAGGCTAATTTTCCCTTTTCTTATAGCTGACACATAAATCAGGTTTCAGATCCCAGTTTTTCACTATTCAGATGAGATCGACTCAAAGATGGACCGTATTGTCCTATTACACCAAAATCTCTTGTTATACTTTTTATCATACTTATTTTTAACTTTACCTGTTTAGGGTTTTAACAGTAGTTGGCTGTGTTGTCTGACTGTGCAAACACATATGTCAGATTCATGTTGATTTTGTTTGCAGGAGGAGACGACAGTGAAGATATTCATACAGTGACAGTCAATAAGAGCCCAGATGGACGTCTTGGCTTTAGTGTCCGCGGGGGATCCGAACATGGACTTGGTATATTTGTCAGTAAGGTGGAGGATGACAGCACAGCAGGTATGGCGTTAAAGTGTCTGTGTTTTTTTTTTGTATTTACATCAAGTCGAGGTGTTTTGTTTACGTGACATTTTACTTTTGTTTATCATGCTGAGTTTTATTTGTGTCTGCAGCACAGGCTGGGCTCACCGTGGGGGATAAGCTGGTGGAGGTGAATGGAGTCAGCCTGGAGAGCATCACCATGAGCAGTGCTGTGAAGGTCCTGACAGGAAACAACAGGCTGAGGATGGTGGTGAGGCGTGTAGGAAAGATCCCCGGCATCCGCTACTCCAAGGAGAAGACAACATGGTTAGACCACTGAGATACACTACATCGTAATACGAAGGCTAGTTATCATCCATCCATCCATCCATCCATCCATCCATCCATCCATCCATCCATCCATCCATCCATCCATCCATCCATCCATCC
>CAEGAE010097730.1:0-17096 GCA_903067095.1 Girardinus metallicus
CTCCTGCCCTGAACTCGTTGGGTCTCTGACCGGCAGTGAGTGACCGCTGAGCTGGTGAAATTCTTGACTTCGAAAACTTCCCTCCCCAAGATGGTGTTGGCCAGGCTGCTCTTCCCAGATCCAGTTTTCCCCAGCAGGACAATCCTCAGCGTGTCTGTTAAGAAGGAGAGGAAAACAACCTAAATCAATTATAATCCATCTACCTTTTCTCTTTTCAAAATACTTTTAAATGCTTGCTATTGATAAAATGCATTTCAAAAATTTTAATTATATTGCCTGATTTTTTTATTTTCTTAAACTTCTGCTTGGCTTAATATTCATAAAGAGCACATAGCATTAAAATTAGTTATGTTACATGGCTGCAAACCCCCAACATGTCTACACAGAACATGGATCCTGTTAGAGTCAATTTGTCAAATTAAAGTGCAAAACGGTTCAAAAGTGTTTAATACGATTTGTTTCACCTCATGCGACAGACTCGTGACTTGTCCAGGGTGTACCCCGCCTCTCACCCGGAACGTGGCTGGAGATAGGCACCAGCAACCCTCCCGACCACATTAGGGACAAGGGTGTAATGAAAATAGATGGATGGATGTTTCACTTCATACACAGACACACAAATGCAGATTGTTTTCCCCATTTCTCTTTCAGACATATTCAGACAACTTCTACGTATTAAAAAAAAAAATTCCTGGGTCAAGCTGACCGAGAATAAATGAGCATGATAGGAGGGTTAAATAAAATCACAACTAAGCACACTAATACTTTGTGAAAGCCATGAAGAAGCTCTACATATATTATTGTAGTTTTTGCCTCTTGCTCCATTACAAGGCTGCTTCCTCTATGGAGTTCCATTTGTGTCAAAAATAAGTAGCTGTCATATGTGCAGATGTTGTTGTTGGTCTATGTCGTTGCCTAAAATTTGACAAAACAAAAATAGCTAAAAAAATACATTTACTAAATTTTGACAAAAAAAATGCTAAAAAAAATATAGAGAGTTAAAATGGAGTAGGAATGGGTTTTTCCTCATCTACACACTTTAGTAGAACAATTTCAAACTGATTTTGAGTCAATATGTCACATATTCCAAGAAAAATACAACATTTTAACTTAAAATAATTGCTAAAAAATTATCTAAAATGGAATAAAATTGAGTGTGCCTCATCTATGCACTTTAGCAGAACAATTTCACACTGATTTAGAGTCAAAGGAGCACATGACGTGGGAGCTATTAAAGAATACAATATTACTTAATACTGAAGTTATTTAAAATATTGAATATGACTTAAAAATTCAATAGAAAGTAGTGTGTCTCGTGTAACTCTAATTATCACTTTTTTGTGTCAGTTGGTCACAAGGCAAGGAATTTATTTACATTTGTTTGTCAGGAGTGTTTGGTTCGGACATTTGTTGGCAGTCCCTAAGTGAACCTCCGAGCGCTTGAGGAGGGAGTGGTAGATTAATGCCTAAAGAAAATACAAGGTTTATCTAAGCATTGTGAAAACAATAGTATTGAAAAACCAATATTTTTGTAATATCTAATAAACAATTTGATCAGATATGACCTACTTCAAAACTCATTAATGGCGAAGAGAACAGGCAACAGCAACACTGACCAATCACAGAAGTTAGACATTCGGACAACTTCTTGAACCAACAACAGGGGGCAGTAGCACAAAAGAAACTGCAAGGGGTTCACTGCTTTACTGCAGATGAACTGACAAGATGACAGTAATGACCACGACGCAGCTAGAGACACAACATATGCAACATCTACATATACAGCATTAAGACCATAGATATCTACCAAAGACACATAGCAACGACATATGCATCAACAACATCTACACATTTGACTTCTACTTATTCCGGGAGGAACAACATGCATGTCCAAGAGGAGACTGTGCAGCGATGCTCTGCTCTTTGTACCGTTTATTCTAATTTGTTTCAGATCGTCAAGTTTACAGTCTAACTAAAAGAAGCTAATTCAACTTACCAGTCATGACGAAGAAGAGGTTTGAGCTCCGTGGAGACGTTTTAGGAAAGAAATTGCGCTGCTCGTCCTCCCCGGGTGAATTTGGACTCAAACGTCTCTCGACAGTTTAAGTTTCACTTTAGCTCTGGCGGCTAAAGCTAACCATTTCCTGCAAAACACAAGGCTACAGGAGGGGCGTGTGCTACGTCATTTAGCTAATAAAGAGTGTGTTTGACGTGGAGTGCACGTTTTCTTTTCTTTTTCTTTTTTGTTGTTGTTGCTTTTGCAATTTGAATAAACACACCATAAGTGAATCTAAATACCTGTCCACGTAAAGAAAACAGTGTAATAATTTATCGTTATCCTCTATGGTCGAAGAAATGTTTTTGTATAGATAAAAATTTCTACGTTTACATGATCACAGAACCACTTAGTTCAACAAGTCGCTCTAACCTAATAATTATCGTAGTGTAAAACATTGAACTGTCTATAGATGTTTGTTACAGATAGTTCATCTTTTCATTTGCCTACTGAATAATTCCCAGTTTAACCTGTATTAGAAGGTATGAAGGCTACTAGAGAGATTATCACTATTTTAATACTTTGTCGCCATCTAGTGAGAGAGTTATGACATTACAGAGAACAGTGATACGTTTGTGGGCAGTTCAGTCGGATTAGGACTAAAGATTTGCTGCTAACCAGTTTTATTTCTAGGACGTTTCCACAAGCAGAAGTAAATAGCTTTAGTTGCAGTGCAGCTTCTTGCATTATAATGCACAGTTACTCACTGGGCTCAAGTGTTTTGAAATATTTTGATCTTTTCACATAGAGCCACGTCAAAAGCGAAACTAAAATGTGAATCAGTTTAAAGAGAACCACACACCCAGAACTAACAAACAACTGACAGCAAGAGATCCACACGGCTTTCAGCTCCTCTTCCTCATGGCAGGTGAGTTACTTTTAATTTGTTAAATTCATTAATTAATCTATGAAAGTGAACATACAAAAATAGGGATTGTTTTCAACACTCGTAAATATTTTCCTTATCTGCTTCCTGTTAAGCCCAAAGCATGTCCATTTTGTTTTTGTCCTAGTCTTTTTGGAAGCCTTCTTAATATTTTCATTGACATTCATTCTTTTATTCATATTCATTCTTCTATTTCAACCCCAATGTCTTATTAAAACTAATTATCTCATTTTAAATCATCAACACAGCCCATAAATATTCCCATCAAACTGGATTACAATGAGGTGTTTGTAGAGAAACATTCTAAGGAAAAATTAATAAACCTTTAAATTGGTTTATCAGTTCATGTAAAATCAAATCAATCAAGTTGACAGATATGCAGTTATGTTAATATAAATTAAGGACAGGGTTGTAGTTTGAAGCCTTGTTATTTGTTCTGAGATCAAAATCTAGAAGGATTTTATATTTAATTAAATAAAAACATCTTTTATTTTCTTCTAGGATCAAATGAAACCAGGATTGTCCTGCTGGGAAAAACTGGCACTGGGAAGAGCAGCCTAGGAAACACCATACTGGGAGACGATCTGTTTAAAGAAAACATATCCCCGAACGCTGAGACAGCTGAATGCCAAGCAATATCTAGACTTATCAGCGGAGCTCCTGTCAAAGTCATCGACACTCCCGGCTTCTTTGATAACAAGATGGATGAAGAGACGCTGAAGAGAGAAATTGTTAAGTGTATCAAACTGTCCGCACCTGAGATTCATGCTTTTCTCATTGTGCTGAATGTGGGACGATTCACAGACCAGGAGAAGGACGTCATCAAGAAAATAAAGCAGTGTTTCTCAGTGAAGGTTCTGAAATACTCTGTGGTTGTGTTCACACATGGTGATAACCTCAATGGGCAGAAAATTAAGGATTTTGTTCAAGACAATGATGACCTGAGAGAGCTGGTGAAGAAGTGTGGTAACAGGTGCCACGTTGTTGATAATAAATACTGGAAAGATCGGCAGGACGGTTACAGGAGCAACAGATTTCAGGTGAATCAGCTTCTCAACACGATAGAGACAATGAAGAACAGTCAGGGCGGATACACCAGCAACTCACATCAATTAGATTGGTCCTGGATTTTGACGGTATCAGCAGGACTGTTACTGGGAGCATTTTTGTTTCAAAGGTAGAAAACCTGCATTCATGTATTGGGGCGGGCGTTGGAGCAGAACTGCAGGGAATAACCACTTGGTCTCTGTTTGTCACAATGTCTGTCTTTAGAACCACAGTCAGAAACAAAATTATTGCTTCCAACCTTAAAACCGCTAACATTGGTACTGATCACTATTAATGTATTATTATTCCACTGTTTAAGTTTCTTGTTTTTCTGAATATAAAATTTTAATTTCATTTTTCTTTGAGGTTTTATGGTCATCTGGCCTAACTGACAGTCTGATCACATGTTATGCAAAAAGTTGATTTATTAAAGTGTTAAACTGAAATAATTACTGCTTAATCACATTCAGCAAAAATAAAATATATCTTAATCACTCTTTTCATATTTCCTAAATTTATCACAACTTGTGTAAGTATGTTACCAATATTCTGATTTAATTGATTCATTTTTAAACATTTTGATTGCCAAAACATATTGTGGTTGTCAATGACATCCACTGAGCTGGCAGGCCATTCTTTATTAAGCCATTTATTAATCATGAGGAGTCTTCTGTAATTCTCATCTCCACTTACAGCTTTCAGTATTGGTCCCCTTTATTTTCAGTTTTTCCAATTGTGCTAATGAGATACTGAAAATCCTTTTTCAGAATTTACAGAATTGCTCAGTAAAACAGTCACTGGTTATTGGGAGTATTTTCTCTGTTATATCAGTCACTGTGTCATCAGGAAAGCCCATTTCTGTCATTTTCTTCTGCAAAATCGGTAGATTCCGTTCACTGCCCCATCAACTACATTAACAACGTTTGGCATAGATTTTGGCTTGTGGGTCACTTTGGGAGGTGTTGATCTTGTCTTATACCTCTCCACCATGTTTGGGGACGAGGCGTCCGTCCAAGGCTCCGGCTGAAGAACAGCAAACCAGTTTTTCAGTGGACTTTGAGCGGAGTTGATTGTGTTTTGTGGAGAATTAGATTTTCTCCATTTAGGTTCTGTATGTATGTGGTTAAAAAACGAGTTGAATTCATGAATTCCATTTATTCTCGCCATATTCTCCTTTAGGGAGACCACAGTGAAATGGCCCCTAATAATAGTTTCTAATTTCTCTTGTTAGCCTCTATCTAAGCTACGCCCTAAAGAGGGTGTTCCCTAGTTCCTAGCGTGTCATTTCCTTTAACCTTAGCTCTTTAACCTTAGCTTTGCACACGTGTGCACTATGTGTGAGCGTGTGTGCATATTCGAGCATGCGAACAGCGAAAAGAAATAGAGGAAAACACAGAATTATTTATTCTCAACGGTTGCGGTGGTAGAAATACGACCCCACAACAATCTCTAAGTGTGGTGCATATGGATCCGAAGCTATAATATGACGGACCGTTGCATCTAGCTGTTGTGTGGAGCCGTAGCCCCCCATTCACCTCCCCAACCCCCAGCAAAGACGCAGGAACGCAATATCTCTGGTAACGGCCCGCAGTGGTGCACCCCCCCCCCCCGTACCTTTCCCACAAAACTAAGCTCATGTGTTTACAAGATTAAGGTGATCAAGAATCTCAAAAAATATGACATGGTTAATTAAAATGAATAAAACATTTCAGTCTTAATATGATTCTAAATTAAGATTGCTTGAGCATGTTGAAAATATTTCCTAATTCATGAGAAAAAGAGGGAAAAGGGAAAGTACCTGTGAAGGAACTTTCACAGGTACTGTAGGAAAGGTAGGAAAACCTATCGGCACGGTGAAATGAGCATGGACGATACACAAGATCAGATAATGCACAGAACTTCTCTGTATTAATTCATCGTCGTCGTCTTCCCCGGCCTCGCAGGCTGGCTATGGGCGGTGGGGTGCATAGTTTCCTCAATGAACAACAAATAGAGTCCTGCCCCTGTTGAGCGAACCTGGAAGTAACTAGATTTAAATAAAACTTCAGATTCTCTATCAACTGTGCTGAGAAGTTGATGTTCTGGGGAAGAACCCAGGCCCAGCTGTTCCAGGGTCAGTACACCAAACCATCTCTCGGTCCAAACCTCTACGACACCTGCACACAAATAGTTAGTTGATAATGTTGTTGTGTATCTTATCTCCATCCGGCACTTTTAAGTTATCTGTTAGCAAAACCGTAACACTTGAACAAAGTTAAGATAGGTGGCAGAACAATGAAAGCCTCCCCCTACCCCCAAAGATCCCTCTATTGCTGAATTAAACTGAATTCATTATTAACATGTTATTGTTATAATTACGCAATATTACGGATTATAAAATCAAGTTCCAAATTCAGATAATACACATTTTAAATTAATTATACTTTTAATTGACTATGCTGTGTTTTTACTCTCTGATATGCTGTAGTTATGAACAATATCGGTGTCGTTTATATATCAATTTCTATGTCTGTTAAATGATGTGACTGCAGTTCTGTATGTTTCTATTGCTGCTTGCACTAAAAATACTCCGGCAGCTTGTCTGTCTGCTCAGTGCGAAGCTTTGAGCCTCGCACCAGATAGCCAGTTTTTTAAAATCTCAGTTGGTCTTGCTCTGTTGGCTTGCTGTTGATTTAAACAGATCGTCTCCCAGGATGGCGTTTCCAAGGCTGCTCTTCCCACCGTCAGTTTTTCCCAGGAGGACAATTGTTGTTTCATTTGATCTTAGAAGAAAAGAAAAAAATGTTTTTATTCAATGAAACATGAAATCATTCTAGATTTTGATTTAGAACCAGCATATTTTTTTTTGAATTTCTCTAACCTAAAACTATTGATCTACATAAAAATATAACCCTTGTTTGTGTCCCATAATATAACATTAAGTGAAGCACCAGTACTTGTTTCACTCCACTTAAAGCACTGCTCACAATAACAGATCATCATCAAATAGTTGCATCTTTACAACTGTCTCATGTCCTCTGATGGCGGAACTAACCGGTTTTATTTCTAGGAAGTTCCCCGCAAGCAGAAGTAAATGGCTTTAGTTTGCAGTGCAACTGTTTGTGTTTTAATGCACAGTTGTTCACATCCAACTGGAACAACTCAGGTGCTTTTAAATGTTTTAATCTTTTCACATAGAGCCAAGTCAAAAGTGAAACTAAAATGTGAATCAGCTTAAAGAGAGAACGACACACCCAGAACTAACAAACAACAACTGACAACAAGAGATCCACACGGCTTTCAGCTCCTCTTCCTCATGGCAGGTGAGTTACTATTAATTGCTTAAATTCATTAATTAATCTATGAAAATGAACATATAAAAACAGTGCTTGTTTTTAACACTTAAAATATTTTTCTCTATATTTATTTTGAGTTTTTCTCTGTGTTTACTTGGATCTGTTTTCTGAGTCTCTGTGTCGTCCCGTCTACCCGGGATTAGTTACACCTGTTCCTCGTTGCTCCCTTGATTGTCTCCCTGTGTATTTAAGTCCACCTGTTGTCTCCGTGTCTTTGTCGGATCCTTGTCGTGTCGCAGCTGTCGTAGTCGTAAGTCTGACGTCACTTGTTGTCGCAGTTGAACTGTGAAGTCCCGTAGCGACATTAGCTCCCGTTTGACAGTCTCGTTTAAGTCAGTTGCTCCCAGTGTTTGCTTAGCTTTCCGCTCACCGTGTGCCTGCTCCTTGGACTGTTTGAGCTATACTTTCCATTAAAACCTTCATCTACATTCTGTGTCTACTGCGTTCTCTCTCACCACCACTCAACCGCAATTCATGACACTCTATGTTTACCCCAGAGCACGTTCATTTTGTTTTAGTCTTTTTTTTTTTTTTTTTGGAAGGCATCTTAAGATTTTCTCCAACATTAGTTTTTGTTTTTTTTTCTGTTGTATTAAAACTATCTTATTTTACATAATCAACACAACCCATAAGTATTCCCATCATAGCGGATTACAATGAGGCGTTTGCACAGAAACATTCTAAGGAAAAATTAATAAGCCTTTAAATTGGTTTTATAGTTTATGTAAAATCAAATCAAGTCGGCAGATTTCCAGTTCTTATTTAATTAAATAAAAACATATTTTCTTTTCTTCTAGGATCAAATGAAACCAGGATTGTCCTGCTGGGAAAAACTGGCATTGGGAAGAGCAGCCTCGGAAACACCTTACTGGGAGAGAGTCTGTTTAAAGCAAAGACATCTGCAAACTCTGAGACAGATGAATGTAAAGTAGAATCTAAATTTATCAACGGAGCTCTTGTCAAAGTCATCGACACTCCCGGCTTCTTTGACACTAAAATGGATGAAGAGAAGCTGAAGCCTGCAATTATTGAGTGTATCAAAGAGTGTGTACCTGAGATTCACGCTTTTCTCATTGTGCTGGAAGTGGGACGATACACTGAACAGGAGAAGGACGTCATCAAGAAAATAAAGCAATATTTCTCAGTGAAGGCTCTGAAACACGCTGTGGTTGTGTTCACACAAGGTGACAAGCTGGAAGAAGGACAGAAAATTAAGGATTTCGTTCAAGAGAATCCTGATTTGAGAGAGCTGGTGGAGAAGTGTGGTAACAGGTGCCACGTTGTTGATAATAAATACTGGAAAGATCAGCAGTTCGGCTACAGGAGCAACCGGTTTCAGGTGGATCAGATTCTCAACACGATAGAGACAATGAAAAACAAGCAGGGCAGCTACACCAACAACTTATTTAAAGTGGTGGGGAAAGAGCACAAGATCATCATAGGGGCTGGAGTCACATTGGGAGCATTACTGGGAGCACTTTTTGGTGCCATTGTGTTAAAATCAGATCCACGCGTTGGTGCAAACATTGGAGCAGGTATTGGTGCAGGCATTGGTGCAATAGTTCTAGGTGCACTGGGGTCTGTTGCAGCTTACTTCAGTAAATCAGCACAGGAAAAAGCTCTGGACACAGGTGAATTATATTATAAGATAGAAGGGGAAATACTGACAATATTCAAAAAGTAAACAATTCCAGTCTACTGGAGAAATAAACTAAATAGTCAAAGCTTTGAATTAAATAAACAAAGTCAATTACAAGTGCAGGATACTCAGTGCTGTACATGTAGTCTCTAAAATATTTTAGATGTTTGTCTACATGGAGCGATAAAACTGGAAAGGTTGTAAAAACTTTAATAAGGAAACAGTAAAATGTGTTTTTATCCTTTGATTTCCATTTTCTGTATGAGCAACTGTATTAATCGTTGATACTTTCAGGCTGTTGGTAAAATGTTATTAACAGCATTATAGAAAATTGGTTAAATACATAATGCAACACAATGAAGGAGCACACAGAGAGTTGGGCAAAAATAATTGTTTTTCATGTAATTTATAATATCTATCTGACTGTATGTCCTAATTTCTGCTTTTAGAACGGCAGTCAGAAACAACATTGTTGATTGAAACAATAACAGTCTAAACAGCCTTAATCTTAGCTTCTGTTTATTGTTTATATATTTTCATTGAACTGTTTAAGTTTCTTGTTTTTCTGAATAGAAAACTGAAATTGCATTTTAACCTGAGTTTTGTCATCTTCGCCTGTTTGTCTGATCACGTCATGTAAAAAAATATTATTTAAAAATGTAAAACTGGAATAATTATTGTATTTAATCACATGTTCAGAAAAAATATATCTTAGACTTTTTTCATGTTTCTTACAATCATCACAACTTGTGAAAGCATGTTTAAAAAAAATTGGATTTTTTTTTTTTTTTTTTTACACATTTTGATTGTTGTCAATATTGAGCTACAAATATTGACAATATTGGCTGTTTGGTTTGGACCACATAATAATGTCTTTGAATCAAACCAATAAAACGCCATTTATCTTGTACCTAAATTTTTTTGTGTTTTATTGTTCAGTAATGAATGTGATGTGTTGCATCCTTAAAAATAACAAAAAACAAAAAAACTCATATTTTTGCTTTTGTGCAACTTTATTAAACACAATCCACAGTTCGAACATACAGCGTGTGTAGTTTTCTCTTTTTCTGTATATAATCACAGGTCATGAACTTTCAACTCCCATCATGCATTGTGACATTTTATGTTATTCTTCAGCACTGATTGTGTTTTTCAGGCTATGATTGCTGAGACAAAAAGTCACAGACATATTATTGTATAAGAAAGAATTAAGTATTTATTGAAATAGAAAATCAAATAATTTTGATAAAACTGTAAGCCCACATTACCCATCCCTATTCCATGTTTCACCATACTTGTACCCCCTCTCTATTTTTAGCCCAAACACTCGCACTTCATTGTTCCACAATACATCTGTGCCGTGCATCTGTGAGAATGTGCTGAAATTGAAGTTTGAGTTTTATATCAATGGGATAATATTTGAGGAAAATAGAGAGGGCATGCAAATATTGGCGGGCTCAGACATTAAAATGCCCCCCCAGCCCTCCTACATTAATAGACTAGACAGTTAAGCGTGATATCAAATGTTCTACATAACGGACCTCTGATTTGTAATGCTTCAAGCTATTATGGTGTTAAAAATAAAATTGTGGAATTTAAGACCAGCTGCGGAGAACATTTTCATCAGACACTGACTGAAAGACGCTCCACTCGTGTGTCTCAATAAAGGTGTAAAAACCGCATTTATTTCAATGAATCTGCGGAATAAAACCCACCGTTTTAGGGCTGACATGGTTAAGAAACGTGACAATGTTACGAATATCCTTCAGAGTTTCCTCTTCGGTCAGATTTCAGTCCGTTTTCTCATCAATATGCGAGAGTTTAGAAGCGATGCGCGCTCCCGCGACGGGGCGCGCGATTGACGAAATTAATAACGGCTCTCCATATCCCGGTGTCACCGGGGGGCCCCCACGTGACCATGTTAGTATAAGATACTTGATCTGGCATTTCATCGTCACATGTTCACCGAGTGACGTACTAAGTTTTATACAAGCTCAGAGCTTTTGCAGTGCGGCTTCTTGTGTTGTAATGCACAGTAGCTCACGTATAATAAGCTCAGGGGTTTTGAACGATTTTGATCTTCACATGGAAAACAAGTCAAAAGTGAAACTAAAGTGTGAGTCGGCTTAAAGAGAGAACGACACACCGGAAGTAACAAAGCAACGACGGACAGAAAAGAGATCCACGCGGCTTTCAGCTCCTCGTCGTCATGGGAGGTGAGTTACTTTTCATTTTTAAAATTAATTAATTCATCTATGAACATGAACATACAAAAAATCTTGACTGTTTTGAACACTCTAAAATATTTTTCCTTTTCTGCTCTCTGTTTACCCCACAGCGCCTCCATTTTGTTTTAGTCCTCGTCGTTTTCGGAGGCCTTCTTAATATTGTCACTAAGATTTACATGTAAACATTCGTTCTTCTTTTTCTTTGTAAGAAACAGAGGAGTTTGATTTTAAATAAAAATCAGTTCAAAAACAAAAGTGAATGTATCTGTCATTGGAACTAGTACTTTTTCTCCATCAATATTAAGAAATCATTTCTTTTAAAACAAACTCCTATATCTTGGCGAGAAGTTCCTCGTAAGTTTGTTTTCCTTGTATTAAATGTTCTGACATATTTGCACCAGAAACGAGACAAAAATCACTTTAATATTGTCTTGAATGTTTTCAATATTTGTCTTTGTGGGGGGCATAAAGAAAGGTTGTCAGCCAGTTTCTGTTCATTTTCTTTTTACACAGAGAAATGATCCTGTTGTTTTGGATTATTAGGCCAGACAATATAAATTATCTCTTTAATACCAACAAAAATCATAGAACTGCAAAGTGGTATCAAAACAAACTAATTGTCTCATTTTAAATCATCAACACAGTGTAAGTATCCCCTATTATTTGGTTTATCAGTTTATTTAATATCAATTCAATCAAATTGTACATATGATAAAGATTTCATCAGATTTGTAGTCATGTCAATGTAACTGAAGCAAAAAAAAAAAAACAACTCCCAAATGATTCAGTCTAATGTATTGCAGTTGTTTGTTCTGAGATCAAAATCTAGGATAATTTCATATTTAATTGAATAAAAACATCTTTTCTTTTCTTCTAGGATCAAATGAAACCAGGATTGTCCTGCTGGGAAAAACTGGCAGTGGGAAGAGCAGCCTGGGAAACACCATACTGGGAGACGATCTGTTTGCAGCAAAGACATCTGCAAACTGTGACTCAAAGGAATGCATAGTAGAATTTAAACATATCAACGGAGCTCCTGTCAAAGTCATCGACACTCTCGGCTTCTTTGACCACATGATGGATGAAGAGACGCTGAAGAGAGAAATTCTACAGTGTATCGAACTGTCCGCACCTGAGGTTCACGCTTTTGTCATTGTGCTGAATGTGGGACGATACACTGAAGAGGACAAGGACGTCATCAAGAAAATAAAGCAGTGTTTCTCAGATGAGGCTCTGAAACACGCTGTGGTTGTGTTCACACATGGTGACCAGCTGGACGAAGGGCAGAAAATTGAGGATTTTGTTCAAGAGAATGATGACCTGACAGAGCTGGTGAAGAAGTGTGGAGGCAGGTGCCACGTTGTGGATAATAAATACTGGACAGATCAGAAGGACGGTTACAGGAGCAACAGGTTTCAGGTGGATCAGCTTCTCATCACCATAGAGACAATGAAGAAAACCCAGGGCAGCTATCAGCCAATCAGTCAAGGTTTATTGTACAGCACATTTCAGCAACTTGGCATTTCAAGGTGCTTTATATCATAAAAATACAAAGTCATAGAAAACAGTTAACAACTGAAACATTACATTTTACCAAGTGCCGTCGTTACACATCAGATCGTTGATTAATCTTTCATTGATTATGTTTCAAAATCAATTCTGATTGGGTTTTCAGTCCAGATTCGAAGGAACTCTGTGTTTTACAATTTTACAGAAATTAGTTCCAGATTTGTGTTGCATAGAAGCTGAAAGCTGCTTCTCACCAACAAATAAGTTCAACTAGCGGAGGAGGAGAAAATCATCATATAAATGGGAACCGCACTGGGAGCAATGGGAGCACTTCTTGGTGCTGTCACATCAAGATCACGTCCACATTTTGGAGCGGGCATTGGAGCAATGGCTGGAGGTGGACTGGGGGCTGTTGTGGCTCACTGCAGTGAAACAGCAAAGGAAGGGATATGTAATATGATAGAAGAGAAAATATATTCACAAAGTAAATAGCTTCAGTCTACTGGAGAAATAAAATATTCAAAGCTTTGAGTGGCATAAATATATTCAATTACAAATGCAAAATACTTATCTCTGTACAGTCTATTAAGTGTTTTTTATATTTGTCTTCATGGGGGGGATCAAATTGGAAAGGGTTGTAAAAGCTTTAAAGCAAACAAATAATAAGGAAACAGTAAAATGTGTTTTTATGCTTTTATTCCTGTTTTCTGTATGTGAAACGTTATCAAAACAGCAATAGGTTAGATCGGCTAATTAAATAATACAACACAACGACGGAGCACAGAGAGGATTGGGCAAAAAATAATTGTTTTCCACGTATTTTTATATCTGATCATTTTTTAGTACTGATCGCTGTTAATAGTACTATTGCACTGATTAAGCTTCCTAAATATTAAACTGAAACTCCAGTTTACTCTGGGATTAACTGCTAGTCTGATCACATGCTATGCAAAAAGATCATTTCTTAAAGTGTAAAACTGATATCTTTGTTCAACGACTTTCAGCAAAAATAAAATATGTCTAAGTCACTCTTTTCAGACTTCCTGCATTCATAACAACTTGTGAAAAGTTAGGTTTTCAGGTTTTTATTTTTAAACTTTTTGTCAATATTTGAGCCAAACGATGTTGAATCAAACCAATAAAATTTATTGTACATTGTTGTTTTCTTTGCATTTTATTCTACAATTATTCATGTTATGCATAAAAACCATTTGTAAGACTGAGCGTAGAAAATGCCACATGCCCTTAAAGTACAGAAATTGTCCCGTATCAGACAACTAATCTCATAGATGAATAATTATTGCAGTTTATTTGACAGGATGGTTCATCCTGGGAAGCTTCACCGTTGTTCAGTCATTTCTCCATTTGTGGGTAACGGCTCTCGCTGTGATGAACTGGAGGTCTATTTAAGTAAACAGAGCTAGCTTGTTGTATTCTCTAAATCTCCAGCTGTGAGGTGATGACCAGGCTGTCAGTGGGTCACCTCCTGTGGTCAGTGGCTATAAGCTCCAGGTTAGTTTTAATGGCTAAAATAATGTTTTAAAAGTGGAGCATTTGTTTCTATGTCTGTTATCCCACAGGGTCGGGCAGTGAATTTGCTTAGGAACGTCACAGAGGCAGATTTGCTGATACAATCTGAATATACCATCAATCCATCCATTATCTTCACACACTTATTGCTAGAGGGGCAGGAAGATGTGCTAGTTCTTATCTCTAGCAGTCAACAGGCGAGAGGCGAGAGGTGGGGTCACCCTGGGCAGGTCGCCAGTCCATCGCTTGGCAACACAGAGGCACACAGGACAAACAATCATAAACACACCTGCACCTCAGGAGAACTTAGACAGACCATTTAACCTGACAGTCATGTTTAAGATTGTAGAAATTCACTTAATAATGTAAAGGTGGCTGGTTTTCATTATGACTGCACAGTGCTTAAATGTGATTAAACTGAAAGAAAATAGACTTATACAAAAAAAACCCCTTTTTTTTAAATTGTTCATTTCTTTTTTATATTGTTCATTATTCATTTAAATAATTTTAGTTCTACAAAAGTGACTCCGACACAACAGATGTAGTCACGCCGAACAGGGTTTATTCGAATAAGTACAAGCTGCTGTTCCTGAGGCTGCAGCTCACGTCTCTAACAACCCAGCAAACTCAACTGATAGTTTCACTGCTAATGCAACACCGAAACCCCCCTGTTCCGGTCCTGGACGTGCCGCTCCACCAGTCTCCCGCCCACATCACAGGTCTTTCACATGTGAGTGGGAGTCAGCACAGTCAGACAGGGGAAGCCCATAACAATAAGGATCACAATGCAAACTTTTAACAAATACACATAACCATATGTTGGCCAGAAGAAATGAAACACAGAATCGTTACAGTAGGTTGACTGGAAGTTGCAGTCTCTTACTTATTGTTTAGGAAATCAAACAAATCAAATGAATAAACTTGAAAGTGAGATCAGGGTGTTTGTTGCTCAGCCTGTCTTCACATTTGTCTTCACATTCCAAGGTGTTTTTATGTTGCTGTCCTTTTCTTTTCCTCTTAGCTCTCATCTAACAAGTTTTGGTACGAGATGGTCCTTAATGATTCAAGCAAAAGTTATATTAAAAATACATATAACAAACTCTGAGATGGCTAAACCTTGAAAATTAGCTAATGACTGCAGTCCTAACTGTGAAGCTTCATTGGGATGAGTTTGCACATTTATAATCTGGAAAAATAAAATATGCCGTTCTAATATCAGTTTCTACGTCCGTTAAATGATGTGTCTGCAGTTCTTCTGTGGGCTTCTGATGCTGTGACTGAGGTTCTGTTGCTGCTGACTCTAAAAATATTCCAGCAGCTCGTCTGTCTTCAGTGCGAAGCTTTGAGCCTCGCAGCAGATAGCCAGTTTTATTACATCTCAGTTGGTCTGAAGAACATTTTTCTTATTAGGAGACAAAGGGGCACTTTGGATTCATAAGTAATGATGATTCATTAGTTCACCAATGAGAATCCATTGTTTAAGAAGGAAAGAGCAGGAAAACACAAGTGGCCATGTTGATAATCAATATGCACTTCCTGGCCAAAAAAAAGTCACCACCAAAAATGAAGGTCACACACTAACATTTTGTTGGACCGTCTTTGATTATGGCATGCATTTGCTGTGGCATTGTTTTGATAGGCTTCTGAAATGTCACAAGATTTATTTCCGTCTAGTGTTGCATTAATTTTTCACCAAGATTGATGGGGTATTTTTACCTATAAAAATGAACCACACTAACACCATGAGTTTTTTTTCCTTCCTTTGCAAAAGCGAGCGATCACTGGCCCTCAAACTGCTCATTGCCCGAAGATCAGCGAGCTCTGACTCCCTCCCGCAGTTCATTGAGAGAAAAGTGAAGCTCTGTTGGAGAGTGGAAAATTCCATTCAACCCGACCCCCATCTGGTGAGCAACGAAAACAGAACTTGAGAAAAAGTCCAAACTAGTTAAAGTGTGTGCCTTGTGCACAGCAGTTATATTTTGAACATTCTTAATCATGCAAACATAAAAGATAAAATAAACAAAATGATAAGAAATAAAACCTTAAAATTGCCAACAAGGATCTTTCATTGATAATGGCAGAACCAGACATTACATTTGATGTAATGTGTGTGTAATTGATAGACAGATATATGTAAAAACATAATCTGTGTTTCTGGCCCATAATTGTACAACATTAAGAGGAGAAATGGCACCACTTCACCTTGAAACATCGATAACAATAACAGATCATCATCAAATAGTTGAATCTTTACAACTGTCTCATGTCCTCTGAGGGCGGAACTAACCGGTTTTATTTCTAGGAAGTTCCCCACAAGCAGAAGTAAATGGCTTTAGTTTGCAGTGCAGCTTTTTGTGTTTTGATGCTCAGTTGTTCACATACAAAAGCTCAGGTATTTTGAACGATTTTGATCTTTTCACATGGAGCCAAGTCAAAAGTGAAACTAAAATGTGCTTAAAAAGAGAACCACACACCCAGAACTAACAAACCAACAACTGTCAGCAAGAGATTCACACGGCTTTCAGCTCCTCGTCGTCATGGCAGGTGAGTTACTATTAATTCGTTAAATTCATTAATTAATCTATGAAAATGAACATATGAAAACAGTGCTTGTTTTTCAAACTCAAAATATCTTCCTGATCTGTTTTCTGTTCATCCCAGAGCGCGTCCAATTTGTTTTAGTCCTCGTGTTTTTGGAAGCCTTCTTAAGATTTTCATTGACATTCATTCTTCTGTTTCCATGTGAGAAAAGAAGAGCTTGATTTTAAAATAAATGTAATACAGTGAACCCTTGTTTTTCGCAGGGGTTGCGTTCCGAAAAGAACCCATGATAAGCGAAATCCGTGAAGTAGTTACCTTTATTTTT
>CAEGAE010097735.1:0-30923 GCA_903067095.1 Girardinus metallicus
ACGCCGGGGGCGGGGGCGGCGGGGGGGCGGGGGGGGGGGGGGGTGTGTGGGGGCGGGGGGGGGGGGGGGGGGGGGGGGGGGGGGGGGGGGGGGGGGGGGGGGGGGGACACATGGTACAACTAGCACAAACATCAGTCGCCCTGCAGGTGGAGATCCTTATGTGGTGACCTCACTAACCAATGGATGGGATGGGACGTCGCTGCGGAGGGGTGCCGATGTGAACCGGCCTCCTCCCTGAGTGGTCCAGGCGATCGGGGCTTCCGTGTGATGGTGAGTTCCCAATAATCTTAGGACACAAAAAAATAAAGAAATAAGGCATCAGAAATGTAAACCGTCAACAATATCAAGACAATAAAACATTCAAAATAACTAAGAATAGTTCCACAATCTTTTTAAAAAAAAACAAAAACAAACTGAAAAACCATAAGAGCAAATGATATATCTTCCATTTGTCCTTAGGGAGGCAAAAATAATAATAAAATGACAAAGAAATCCATTAACCCAACATTAAAACAATTAAAGCAAGCAAACCCCAAACATAAGGATGTGGACTTCAGATTCAGTTAGGGTTAAATGTGAAGCTAAAGACCATTAACTTGGTTTGTTTTGTTCTGTGCATGTCAGCTTCTCGATGAGAAAATTAAGCAAATGACCGCAAAAAAAAAAAAAAAAAAAAAAACAGGTTGGAATAATACAGATGAGAGAAATAAAAGTGACACTGACAGAAAAATGGAGAAAGACGTTGGTGGCCAGCAGCCTCTACGGGTGGCTGCTGGCAGTCACAAAAATCACAACATGTGATGCATGAAAAAGTTATGAGGATTGTTTTTGCTTAACTGAACAAAGTAAAAGACGCAAGCGAGAGGTAGAGATGCACCGACAAATTGGCGAGCGATTGGAATTGAGCGATTTACAGCTTGACCAGCCCTGACCGGTGATCGGAGGTTCGGAAAGTCAAATGTCCCACCGTTTTTCAATCGTGAACACACCATATCCGAGCACGACAGTTACTGACAACACTAGCCATTTAGTGTCAGAGGATGAACAGAGATACAAGAACGTATCTAAAAGGAAACTAGCATTTGAGCAAAAATAACAAGAATTTGTGGTAATTTCTGGCTGAGAGAGAGAGCAACACTTTAAGATAACAGGAAGCCACGAAAGTGACTCTTTTATTTTCCAGTTGATCTTTTGACTTCTGCAAAGGAACATAATCATCTCTGGTGTAGAGGCAGCAGTGTCAAGCACCTTGTTTGAGTAATGCTAACAAGCTAACCATGTTATTCACTGACGTTGGGCGTTAAACACGGTTTGAAATGTAAACGCCGTAATCTTTTGTCTTTGTTTTGCAACAACTACTTCTGTGAAATTGGAGTCCTAATGGACAGTAACCAATAAATGACTGCACACATAAACTAATCATTTCAGTGTCGCTCCTATGTCTTCTTTGAACATGCAGCGGCTCTCAAAAATGCACACACTCCTGTTAAGATGCTGGGTTTTTGTGAGTCTCAATGAATTTATGATAAAAACTTTTCCCACATGTGACATCTATCCTGTACAATTCAACTGAGATAAAACTCATGACAGATGATACCACATTCAGAGGAAAAATAAAAAGGGAAACTTTACAAATGAAGAAATGCTGCTACCTGGTAACAAACAGATGTTTTGATTAATTTGAGTTAAATTAAATTACCCCTATCCTTTGATGACTGCCATAAGGTTTATATATATATATATTTATATATATATATATATATATATATATATATTTTTTTTTTTTTTTTTTTTCAAGAGGACTGAACAATGCAACTTAATTCTTACCATTTCTGTGCTCTAATAAATTTGTTTCTCCACTTGAATTATACAGTAGATAGGTCACATTATTATTAGGTGATATAAAATTCTTAATAAAATTGTCATTTTTTTAAATCACCAAAAGGTACCATTGTAACAAGAGTGTATACAGTTTTAAGAGATTTCATAAGTAGAAATCAGAACCGGTTAGTACCAGCAGGTCAAACTTTTACAAAAGTTGTAAAATTCTGACTGGTGCATCTCTAGCAAGAGATGATTGTAATGGACTGAAAATTAAATCCTGCAGGAAGCATAAGTCTTGATTTAGGCTCCCCTCTCTCCACGTGTAGCAATGAAGGGCGAGAGATGCTGACATAAAACGCCAAACAGAGGATGGAGCGCTATGGCTGCAGCTCTCGTGAGAGGGACGAAAATGGCAACATATGAAGGCGGCAGCTGGCAGAGAGAAGGCACAGGCAAGCAAGAAAAGGTATGAGCAGCACAGAGACCTTCCTTCAAATGGAGCCTTTGCCCGCAAAGACATGAGGAATCAAAACCTAAAATGGCCTTTAGGTAATTAAAAACGCTACTCCAAAATCAGCTGACGTTCTGAATACAAACAAAGTAATTGACATAAAACAGGAAATCAAATAAGACCAACCATGAAACATGACATCTCATCCAGAAATTTAAGACAAAAAGGCAAACTCAAAAAAAAAAAAAAGAAAAAGAAAAAGGGGGGGAGTTTACATAAAATTAAAAAAAAAAGAAAAAAAAAAAGGTTGCAGCTTGCTGATAGAAAATACAGCAGAAATTCTGATTCACACACCAGCGGCTGGTCCCGGTTGAGCCTGGACAGAGACTGGGTCCTAGCCTCCCTGTGGGGGCTGTAATAGACCCTGTCCAGCTCGTTCAGTCTGCCCTCGCTCAGGGCTCCTTCCCTGGAGTAGTTTTGTGGCCCGACCTCCCGACCAGACCCCATGTGCTCCCTGTTCCTAAAGTCGCCAGTGTGTACCGATTTGGCAGCAGTCACTGGGGCGTCAGAGAACTCCTCCTCTACACTGCACTGACGGGTCAGAGTTCGCTTACGGCCCATCGCCAGGGCTCTCCTCTCTACCGGGCCCTCACAGTGGATGATGCGCACAGGCCCCCGAATGGGGCTCCCGTGGGTGTAATACCCTCGGTGACCCCGTCCCAGGGACCCCTCTTCCTCGCTGCCGCAGTCCAAGCCGCTGTCGGGGCTCTTGGTGTTCTGCCGGTTGGGTCGTCCGTAGCTGCGGTCGTCTGCGTTGTAGCCGTAGCGGCTGTCGGTGAAGCGAGGGGAGGAGCGCTGGCGCTGCAGACGGCTGTTCTTGCCCGGGGTGAGGTGGTCGCGCACGTGGTGGTTCTCCTGGGGGTACATCCTCCGCTGAGTCTGCGGCGTTCCCGGCCGCCTGCCCTCCTCGAAGCTCAGATGCTGGCCCATGCTGTCCAGGCTGTCCGACTCCTCCTCGGCCACCTCCGGGATGCTGTGGAGACGCTTGCTGCGGAGCGACCTCTGCTTCACCACTTCCCTCTGGAGATCCCAACAGTCTCTCTCTTCAGCTAAGTCCTGACGCTTGTAATATGCCTATGTCATGACCAGGAGGTAACGTTCCACGATTTTATAGTTCATTCAGGGTTTCAATTCAAAAGGTTCAGTTTATTTATTAATTTTTTTTTTTTTTTTTTTTTGCGATGGGGTGGGGGAGTTTGAAAGTTTTTCGAAGGTTTTAGAACAGGCAGGAAACAACATAGTATGTGAATAGAACAAATGGGGGGAAAAAGACAAAATAAAGACAGAATTAGTTATTTGTGGCAATGTAGAAACACATGCAGTCTCATTCCGTGAAGAGGAAATGGCATGCTCTGAACAGGAATCTGTGGAGACTCAAAGATGGAGCAACATCTAAAAACAAGAACACGGATGTGGACAATGTGGAATATTAGAAAGAACCTAGGACCACGGATCAGAGACAAACGAGAAGATGAATGTGGTTATAAAATGAAATATACAAATATTTTTGAGATGAGAAATATTCATCTCATTTATCTGCAGCTAGTCCTATTTAAAGAGAAATTCTAAAATAGAGGTATTTAATGAGGATGAACAAAAGGACAAAACTTAATTGCAGATTAGGATGGCAGAATGAGACACAGCATTGGTGCTCTAACTGCAAAAGAAACAAAATCTGAATATTTTTGAGTTCCCATAGCAGCAAAAAGTAAATACTGCTCAGCCTAAAGCATAAAGTTACTGAAGTGACTCTGACTCTCATGGCTTAATGTTCTTATCATGAAGACAGACTGTGCATCACAGACTGAACGAAGAGACAGGATCGTACGCCAACAATGGATACGCTGAGGTTAGACATCCAGACACGATGGACGCAAACAAAAGTGAAAATTTCCATTTAAGTAATCACTTAAATGAGATTCCCGTATGCGCTCGATATGCCATGACCGTGATACAGTTCAGTACATTATAGTTTGCACTGGTGTTTCTTACTTCAGCATTTCACTTTATTACTTCCAGAGCCTCCGGGGTGCATTAACAAGAGCTTCAAGGGGCGTTGCAAACCATAAAAAGCTTGTGCTTTTAGTTTACGCTCCTCTACTTCTCACATGCATGTTTTTTTTGTTTGTTTTTTTTTCCACTTATGTTTGCAAAGCCATCTCCATGAGATCAGCCCAGGATGAATAAAGCAGGACAGGAGAGAGAAGGTGTGTAGCCACAGGCTGGGCTGATTCTAGGCACGAAGAGTACAGCCGGGCAAAGTCACTGACTGCACTGATGCAACGCAGGTGACGGATCCACAGCTCCCTAAAAACACTGTCCTTCATTCAGCGTCTGACTACGGCAGGTGTGCAGTCAAGTGTGTACCTTAAGGGTGCTGTGAGAGTTGATGCTGCGCCTGCGACCCTCCTCCAGCTGCATCTCGGAGTAAAGATCCTCCTCGTCCTCCTCCATTATGTCCGACAGGTCAGAGCCCCGGCTGCTCTCTGTGTGGTACTCCTCGCTGTGGCCGTAGTGATGATGGTGGTGCTAGACAAAAAATAAAAAATAAAGAAGGAAGCTGACAAGTTTTTACTTTCAGTGACATACAAATATTTGACGCATCGTAAGAAGCATGTGCTGAAATTTCACTCTTTGAACCTTAAAGCTTTTTTTGATTTTTCATTTTATAATGACTTTAAGTGGATTTTGCAACACAGCGTTAAAGTTGGTTAAAGAAAAGCTATACAGAAATGATAAAAATGTTACATTAATGCTACACAAAAAACTTGTCCTTTACATCCAAATAAAATGTGAGTTTGACCATTTTTTTGACATAAAAGTTGTTATTATTTTCATTACTAACCAGTCTAGATGTGATGGTCACAATAGTCAAGTCAAGTTTGTTTACATAGCACATTTCAGCAACAAAGCAGTTCTTAACACCATACAAACATAAAAGAGTAACTAATTACGAAGCAAGCAATAAACATCAGTTTATTGTCAAATGCCATTGTCCATATCAAGCAAATGTAAACCAAATATATTGATCACTGTTCCAGTTTTTTATGAATCAAAGACAGGTGTTTAAAGGTAGTCAGTGTTTTGGCTGTCTTGCAGGTTTCTGGAAGTTTGTTCCAGATTATTGGAGCATAAAAATCCAACTAAAATCTTGTGGTTTATTTAAAAAAGAAATGCACTGAGAAATCACCCAACTGTATTTGAGATCGTTTCGTATTTTATGTGGTACGTGGAAGTGTTGCGACTTTTCTATTTTCACGTTTTTAATCAAAACTAAACAAAACTTTCGAAAAATCAATCAGAGACGAGTCATTAAACGAGCCTCCTGCAGAGAAGAGATGGTCGGGCAAAGCTTTGACTTTCTGACAAGTACCTGTCGGCCCAACTCTGAGCCTCTGAGGAATTCGTCAACTGAGGCTCCTCTTCGTCTTGCATGCGGAGAGTCATAGCCGTCCTCTTCCTCGTCTGAGTTGAGTGGATGCAAGGCGTTACCTCGATCGCTGAAGATGTTGCGTTTCTCGACCTGTCAATAGCACCGTTACACTATCAGAATTTAAAGAGGAGAGCTGATAGAGAAAATATGTACAGCCACATCTTTAAATAGTGTTCTATGTTTTTATATTGCATATTATATTTTGATTAAGAAATTAGTTCAGAAATGTTCTAATGTAAAGGACTTCTAAATAAATCTCTATGAAACATTCAGCTCTGCAGAGTCAATCACGCACCCGATTACCCTCAGCAAACGCTCTTTGAGCAGCTTCCCTGGCCATGGCCTTGGCGATGGTGTTGGGTATAGGGACTCCCTGAGGCTGTGGCAGGATCCTCTGAGGAGAGGGGGATCGCCGTGGTGGGAAGTGAGGAGGCTCCAAGTTGGCTCCGTGCATGGGCGGCAGCGGAGAAGGGGCGCGCTCCCAGGGCTGGGCCAGCCGCAGGCCCACCTCATGCTCTTTGGTTTCTGGCTCTCTGGCACTTATTAATGGTTTCGACTTGGGTATGGAGTGGCGCTGAAAGTGGAGCTGAGGATGAGGAGGAGGGTGACAGACGGGCTGCGAGTGCGGTTGTGCGTGGGGCAGCGTGTGGGGCTGGGCTCGGGGCAGAGGCTGCACCTGGGGCTGGGGGTGGTTGGGGGGATATGTCGATGGATAAGGAGGATGGGTCTGGGAGTGTACCGGATGAGGCTGTGGCACCGGATGGGGCATCGAAGGGGGAGGTGCAGTGACTCTGTGGGAGAGGTGCGGAGAGCCCAGGAGGTTGTGTGGGATCATGGCCACGGGGGAATCCTGGGACTCTCCTTGGGTTGATAACGTCCTTACAATTACTTCTCTGGCCTCCAGGCCTTGAATCCTGTTTAAATCCACGCTCACATAGTCGGCTGTGGGGTACAAGACCTCTGCTATCTGCATTTGAAAGGAAGAGTTTTTAAACCAGTGGGTGAGTCACATTTTGCAGCTTTCAAAGAATACATTTATAGCAGATAATTAAAGATTCATATATTAAAAAAAAATAAAAAATCATGCATGACTGATTTATCAGCGTCACTGAATACATTTACCAACACCAAATTGTAATTCCTTCGATATCTGAGAACTTCTAAACCTGTTCTGTTCTCAGGCTTTATAAAACTTAACTCTATGAACTTCAGTCTTTCATAGATTTTTTTTCAGCTAAATCAAGAGAGGTGGCATTACAGCTAGAGTGATGCATGGGAAAAATGAAGTCCACAGCATATTTTTACCAAAAACAGAAAAAAAAACCCATTCAAACTTGTTGAGGGCAGTTGTTAAAATTCAAGCAGAGGTTATCTATCATGTAACAGAAGGTTTCCTACACAGTCAGGAAAAGTCTACAAAGGTATAAAATGCAATTCTGGTTTTTGGCAGGTCTGAATATCTACAGAGAGTAGAATATGGACAAACATTTCCAGAGCTCTTCAACCATCTGTGATTTTTGCAGGTTTTATAATTATACTATGATGGCTAAATCTTAGAATTTGGACATTACACAGGTAACCAGGGCAAAGGGTAGTTGCAGAAATTGAGCTGAACTTTACAGTTTTCTGTTTTCTGGATTTTCCTCTCTCCCTCAGTAAGTTATAGCACATTAGTCAAAGTTAATAAGCATATGTAATTCATGGACTTTCTTCTCCTAGCATCGTAGCTTGCAATAAATTATCCTACTAGTTATCAGACAAGTGTGCAGAAATTGCAAATCAGTAACTGTCAAGGGAATAATAATGAGCACAGCAGGGACTTATTGATGGAGACTGTTCTGTGGATTCATATCTTTTTTTTTCTGGTCCCAAGAGACTGGGTTATCAACATTTAGTCGTTCCTCCAGGAGATGGCAACAGAGATCTACCCACAGTAGGAGCCCTTGGGGAAGCTAAAGCAGCTCAGCCTCTACGACCTGCATTATAGACTAACAAAAAAAAGGTACCTTTTGTCCCTTTGTGCAAACAGCATAGCCAATTACACTAGCCCCATTAGACGTTCCTGAAGGTGTCAGGGGAGGCGGCTTCCATCTGACCTGCAGGACCCCTGGAGTCTGGCCACACTGGACCTGAACCTCCTGGGGAGGGAGAGGGGGCCCTGAGGAGGACGACACACACCGGTTAAAGGTCAACAGTCTCTGAAGAGATTTGGGTCAATTTGATCAAACCCGATGCAAACTAATTCAATCGTTACATATTTTGCTCTTACTTCTAAATAGAATATTATGAATGACGTGTCTGAAATAATTACAATCAAAAGCTACTTTTTTGATTGTAGGATATTCTCGTATATATGCTAATGCATACATTATAAAAAGTCAAAGTAAAAATCAAGTGGCAGTTCTAGCATTAGGGTCTCGTCATGTGTGTTTTTTTTACCATAATTGTATAATCCTTCATTATTCCCCTTCAACTGTAGCTGTTGCATACAAAAAATTTAATCAAGTTAGCCAAGATTCAACCATAATTTCTTTGGAAAACGATATCTCGCTGCCAGAGTTTGCAGACAATTTTCAAAGAGAAACACAGTTAGCAGTTTCTACAATCTGCCAGCGCTGGCTGCATACTAAATAACGTACCATCTGTGCAGTGCTGCTGCTCACCTGGAGTGGAAGTGAGCAGCAGCAGTCATGGAGAAGTATCTCCATGCATCAGTGTGCAGCTGTGAGAGTCTCAGGATGGGACTGACAGCCTACATCTAATCGTGTTTCTACTTTTCCCGCCAGCAGACAACGCAGCCGTGGAAAAGAGGAAGAGCGACTGCTTGGAGATTCAATTTTCTCCTGTCATTTTCACGCTGCCAATATCATAAACAACAAGGTCCTCTGCTAAACTGAAATGAGAGTTTAAATAAATACGTCCCTCCAGCCACTTTCATTAACTCTGGAAACCAGCAGGCACACAGTTGCTTCCCTCTCAGGCAATGAATTGCAGCTCCGGGTGACTAATATCGACAAAAATGTTGTATCACTAAGCACTAATGAAGTGGCTTGTTTGAAAAACACATGCTGGGCGTAAAAGCTTAATATAGGGCTTCAAGAGATTGTCTTTCATATTGACAACAGCTCTCTGCCACCCGTCCTCACGCTATTTCAGGTGGCTTTAATTAACACGTCCAATAGATAGATCCGTTAATGAACTCTCAGCATGAAGCTGCATCAGCTGCCAGCACAAATATCAGCTCCAACTTCCAGCCTTGACTTATATCTGCCCTATAGTCTTGTGTTTACAATAAGCTGACCTTCTACTTGCCTCGATTAGTGATTCGCAGCAACGCATCTGAATGAATATGCTGAATTTTAACATTGCGGTCGTGAAGAAGAAATCTCCTATTGAGTTCCCTCTCAAAATCTTTGCCACAGCCAGACAGCTGGTGACAGAAATGCAGCGAAAAGCCCTGTGGTAGAAAAGTCTGAGAGATCTAAGCCTACTGTAAGAAAGTCCTGCTTTCAATGCCGTGCAGTTATGACCTCTGAAGCCTTCTGATTAGATTACTCTGCATGCATTGATATCTCAGTAAGAAACTGCAGACATCACTGGTGAAGATGCGTAAAAAGCCTTAAAATAAATTCATCCTTTCTTGCACTAGCAAAATCTCACACTGAAGTTTTTACAATAATCTAGCCTTGATTTTGGTATATATTTAGTAGCAAGTAGCATTCCCATGCTAAGAAATACTTGTTTTTAATAAAATAGTAGCACATTGTTGAGGCCCGTAATAATTCATTTAAACTAAGAATTAAGCCATGTTTTAAATGCATATTTAACTTGTTTTAATCTCTAATTAAAACAAGTTAAACATCCATGCAATTTGTTTCCCTGAGTTATAAATACATTGTAATACAGCGGCTGTTAGAACAGACGACGGCCCATAGTTATCTCGCCACCACACACAGCGAGCAGGGAAGTAAAAATAAAAACTCTTTGGAGAGCTCGCTTCTCGATAAGCAAGTCTCAATAACACCCATCAAACTATCTGAGTTCAGGTGTTAGAACTGATCGTTTTTTGCAAATGATCTGTGAGGCACACTTAAATACTAATCTACTGTGCTGCTGTTGTATTGAAATTATGTAACACAATCATTGCACATAAGATGCATTTATTAAGCTGGTTCTAAACACTAATTAATACTAGGCAGTTCTAGTAAAGAGTAATTGAAGCAATTTGGGACTATAAAGCTAGAGAACTGTTTTAAGTTGAGCCTCAAAAGAGACCCAGCTGGAGCCAGAAAGGGTATTCAAGTTAGTTTTGCATTTGAATAGCATCTAATTATAAGTATTTAAAGTAGGGGAAATAAGTCTGCTTTCATTTCAGGGTCTCTTTACTGATTCCCAGTGGCATGCACGTTTAAAGGGGCAGCATTTTATGTTACAACCTCACTGTGCCATTTTATAGCACAATCAAGCAACCATGTGTCCTTTAGTTGTTATAAATGTGCTGTATATAACAAATATGACTTAAAAGAAATTTGATTTTATAATTTAATACATTGAAATTGTGTCTCTGTCTCTTTAAAAAACTGCTGCTCTTTCTGAAATTCAACAGTCAGGAAGTCATCACAAGACCACTCCTCTATTAACCCTTCAAAAAGTCTTGCACTGAGAAGTAGCTCGTATAATGAGCTGAGTAGATGCACACTTTCACCAGGTGCTTGCTAATTGCTGCTGCTAGTCTGAAGGAGCTGATTGGACGAGTTGTGGGAGAGGGCTGCTTTGTGAGGCAGAAGCTCTGTAGCTTGAAAACTGCAGATCCAAGGAGGAGCTTCGCCCTCAAAGGCGGGGCTAGGTCCAACCAGGAGTTTTGATCAGCTGAATGGTTGCCAAGGGAGATTAGCATGCATGAAAGCATCGAAGCAACACTCCATGCCCTGTGCACTGTTTTTGATTGGGGTTAACATTATCTACCATGATGTAAAGCTAAAAAAATTTGACTTTATATAATTCTGCCCCTTTATCAGCTTGCCATTTAAGCATGGACATTAAAGCAGTATCGTAGAAATATTGTTGTACTGAGAAACTAGCCATTCAACCAGCAATGCCATTTCTGTAACCAAGAATCCGTGTCATTATCAGAGCACGTTATGGCAATACAACCAAACATTAGCAATACTGCGAGTTCATGTGTCAGAGACTGACCTGCAGGCTGAGTGCAGAACTCCACAGAGATTTCCCTCTTCTCCCGCTGATCACCTGGAAGCTGCCAAGGCACCTGATGTGGCTGTGCGACAACCTTCACCTTGTAAACTGTCATGGACTTCAAGTTGAAAAACTTGTACCTGTAGCCCCCAGCCTTGACCATGTCATACTCTGCACCGTTGAGGAAGATAGTGTGACTGTAGTTGCTATTGCTGGGCATCCAAGACAGCTCAGCGGAGCTCTGAGTAATGCTGTCCACCCGCAGGTAGTATGGTGCCACCACTACATCCTTCCCCACAAGAAGAGTGCAGCGGAGTTCATCTGATGGGCCCCGGTCTGTGATGCTCTGCACGGAAATGCGGTACGTGTTGGTGGCAAGATTGAGCTTTTCGATTAGAGACTTTGTCCTGCCCCCGTAGGGGACACTCATCCGGACCTCTTTATCAACCAGTACATTGTAGCCACTGATTGAGCCCCATCCCGGTGGCAGCACAGGAGGATCCCAGCCAATAATCACACTCTTGGCTAGTTGTTTGATCAGGTTGATGCGGCGGGGATAAGGCACAATGTCTTCACCGACCTCATCAATACTGACGTCCAAGGTTCCGGTCCCGTTGCTGGAGGAGCCCAGGAGGTCCATGCCCAAGCTGCTGGTGCTTAGACAGTCTAGCTTACTGTCAGAGAGCAGGCTGCTTATGCTCGGTCTTGTTCCGGTGCCGCTCGAATGTCGCGGAGGCCCCAGGCTACTGTGGTTGAGGTAGCCTGGTTCTTTAACCGTGGTGTTCCTGTGTTGGGCAGAGGGCGTATCGTCATCTTGGACAAATTCCACAAAATTTGATGGGACGAGCCCCCGCTGTCCATCCAGCAGTTCTCCTGAAAAAATTTAAAAAAATAATAATAAATGGTCATACAGTTGTTTTGGCAGAGTAGAAAAGACTAAAATTTTTCATTGAGTGTAAAACCTTCATAAAAGCCATCCTCATCCATTGTTCCATAAACATAGAGGTACTTCCCTGCCACCAGGGGGAGCTCTGCTTCTGGGTGCTCATTAGGCCCATCATAAGGATTGTAACTAGAATATTAAACATAAATAATAGAACAAGATAAATTAGACAGATTTTTTTATACATATTTAACCCTTGGTTTGCTTTATGACCAGGCACAAGATTATGACCAGCATGGACACTCTGACTGGTCTGGTCTGTGCATCAACAAGCCTTTATCACTCATCCTTCCCTGGAGCACTTGTGATAGACTGGCCACTGCAGACTAGGCATACCTCACAAGACCTGCAGATTTGCAAATACTCTCCATCAGGCATCCCATTTGTATTGCCTTCAACGCAAACTTGGAGGATAAAATATTCACATTGTGTCCAATAGATCCCACCAACAAACAAGTGCCATGATCAACATATAGTCAGTGTTATTTACTTCACCTCTTGATGGTCATAATGTTCTGATTAGTGAATTAATATCCATTGGTAAATTATTGGTAAATTGGTAAAATTTTAAGGTGAATTCATTAAAAAAAACTAACTCTCTATAGGATTACCAGAAAATATATCTTCTGCAAATATTCTCAGATCATCCATGATTCACACTAATAAAGCAGTTAGAGTTTACTATAAGCATTTTCTATGAGGCGTCCCAACATTTGCTTCCTCTTTTAAGATTCTGAGAGCTTAGGAAGCAAAAATTCCTTGTTAAAACTAAAATGACTGAACAAAAATTCCTCCGATGTAATCGCATAGCTGAGCTGTGAAGGGCTGGTGAAACATTGTCTTCAATATTACCTACCTGTATCTGGCAACACACAGACGGACCTTCCCTGTGAAACGTGGTTTGGACCTGGTAGTTGAGCTCAGCTCTTTGTCCATCTGAAGAAGCATCACAGACAAATAATCATGTTTTCTGCTCCATTGTGAGCTCTCCTTCACTTCACATCCAGAAAACCAGAAAAACACATTTAGGGAAAATTATATGTTATGTAATAGGTGACAATATGATAGCAGGTGTAAGAGTTTGTATTGAAATAAAGTTTTAGCCAGACAAGAAGTAAAAAAAAAAAAAAAAACACCCTAATGGATTCATGGTGTGTGGATATTCACTCTTTTCTTTGTCAGTAACACATATTAGAGTGAGTGCCAGCTACACAGCACTTATGGATAGCAGAGAAATGTCTGGAAAATAAAAGTATTGAAACACTAACAAATCCACTGGTGGCCAGAATTAGCAGCGTTTACACTTGATTTGCTCTGTAGGAGTTTGGTATGTCACTGATCAGGTTTTGCTAAAGGAATGCGCTGACAACATTCTCCTCTGAAGAGATTTTCACTAAGCAAAGACGGTAAATATTTATAAATAAAAGAAGACAAAAAAAATTAGAGGTGTTCGAAACCTCAAGAAAAGAAAATATTTACATCATTTAGACTGATGCTTAACTTAAAAATGGGAAGGGACACGTCAGCCGAAAACAGAAATGCTGATCATAGAGCAATACGGCTGTGTGTGACAAGAACCCCGGTCGAAATATAAATAATTATTGCTACTGACAAAAAAACAGCAAGAGCCTCCTGCACAGTTACAATAAATTAATTCATAATTTATCTATCTTAAAAGTCTGAGAGTTTCATCGTTTCAAATATTGGCAAAGCTGTAATTCATTGTGAAAAGTTTTCCAAGAAGCCACATTCTGTTTTATGGTGCTTTTCTGTATTTTGAGGTGTGTAAAACAAAAGCCAGCAATAATCTGTCTTGCAAAAGAGCCGAGGAGCAATGCTGTTTACATTTTAGTCTTGTTTGCACAAAGACCTCAGTCCCATAAGCAGGGAGATTTTATTGCGGCTGTGAGCTTCCAGTGAGGAAACCACCGTTTCGCTTTGCAGTAAGGATTACGCAAAGACTTTTATTTTTCGATTTCTAGAATTCCATCTCCAGAGTCTCTAGTTTAACTGATGAGCTCGTCATTGCTCTGAGATCAGACGTGTCCAAATTGTTTTTCTGTGCTTTGGAGAGCAGACAGGAAATGGAACACACAGACACTCAATAAAGGACCACGGCGGATCAGAGTGGGCACCGGCGGGTACCTCCGAGAGGAAAGCTCGTGCTGGGCTGCTGGCTCGACTGCGACTGAGGAATGTTGGCTTGACGGAGAGGAGCTCGGGCTTGTCTCCACTGATCTGGAGTGGTCGAATGAATTCAGATATCAAAGATCTGCTTGTTGGACCCTCATTGCCTGTGGAACAAACACCCCATCTCATCAGATCCTCATAGAAAGAAACAACAACACAAGGCCGAAAACATCAAGGAAAAATAAATACACCACCAACTAATCTTTTGACACTTGAAACTGTTTCTTTTTTACCAAACTGAGTGAAACAATACAGCTACACTTGTATATTTATTAGGTAACTAGCAGTCCAAAGTGCTTAAAAGAGAAATGATGATAAAAACCAACAGCGTATTCACAAACCTCAAAGATTTTTTCCGTACCTTTCTCGATTGGAGCAGCCAATCCATTGAGGAGCTGTGATAAGGATTTGTTGGGTGACCCCGGAGACTCACTCACAGTTAAGGGTTCAGTGCTAAGGATGTCGAATTTCCCAGCCTGAAGCCGGAACTTCTCCAGCTCTTTTGAGAGGAGGTTGAACTGCTCACTCTGAGACCGACATTTTTCCTCCAGCTCTCGGACTTTGGCCTGACGACGTTGGGCGGAGGAGCGTCAAAGAGCAGAAACAGACAAAGAGCAAGGCAGGCAGACGTGGACACATGAAGAGGCAAGGTCAAAGGGAGGGACAGACAAAGAGAAAAGTAAGATGGGTACAAAAACAATGCTGACGTTATTCTGCACGTTGCACATGCCAAACACATGCCGAACAGCAATGCATGCATGCAAATAAAATGTTGAATGGTATTAAATGTTGGACTGATAAGAGCAGTTGTACTGCGTCACACCACAAGTGACACGGTACGAAGCACTAAAGGACAAAAACTCAAGTAACCAGAAAAATCCAAAGAAAATGCAACTTTTAAAAGATTTTGAATAAATCTGGATGACGAGAATGAAAATGTATGTTTTTCTTATTGAGCTGATGACAGTGCCAAGATCAAAACCAACAATTTGAACATGAGAGTGAAACGCCAAAAATGCATTTGGTAGCGACCAAATAAGACGTCTATGTTTATTCCACACATACCTGAAAGAGAAATGTATCGTCACTTTAAATGTTGTTGGTTTTGGTCTTTACGACAGAAGAATACAATAAGAAAAATTTCAACCGCTTTCATAAAGGTAAAAAGGCGGGAAAGGCTGAGGTACAAACTCATGGAAAGTCCAGGCACTGCAGCACGTTTTCACAAGCCCAATGATGAAATTCACCAGCAATCATTTCTCAACGACCCAAAGACACACCTTAAAGCACTACGATTTTTTTTTTTCCCACTTTTCCCCATAAACTGCTTCAGTTAGTGCTGTTTTGGACACGCTGAGACCATTTTACACATGCTACAAACAGCATGCTACATGACGACAAACAATGAGATTTCTACAAATCTAAGAGAGAATATAAAGTAAAGCGCTCAAAGGCACAAGAAACAGACATTCTTCACACACATGCTGAAAAACGTTCAACATGCCATTACAGAAATAACATGTAGCATTATTTTACTCTCTGTAATATTTCAGGTTAAACTACCAGAAACTAAGAAAATTGTTAATATTAATTTTATAATTTGCCAAAACATTCAGGTTCTAGAGTCTGCCACAGATAAAAGTCTTGAATCAGCCCCTATTTCTTTAAATATTGCTTCAATGGAACAAACATTTTTCGTAAAGTAATGTAGGAAAATGGACAACCAGAGGACAACAGAAAAAGCTACAAGCCTTATTGTGAAATACATTTATTGAGAAAATAAATGAATAAAATGTCTGCAAGTTTCTGAACCTGATTTATCTCGAGGCACAAAACTTCATCCCTACGACTCTTCACATTTTCAAATGTGAAGAGTTTGTACTCCCTAGGTACTCCCTAGAGCTAGACGGCCATCTAAACTGAGGGATCAGTGGAGAGGCGTCTTATTCAGGGAAGACATCAAGAATGCCATGCTGACATTGCTCTGTGGGAGAGGAGAACCTTCCAGAAGGACAAACATTTCTGCATCAATCCACCAATTTACCTAGAAAGTTCTTGAAGGACTCTGACCATGACAGATAAAATTCTCTGGTCTGACGAGGCAAAGATTGAACTCTTTGGCAAAAACAAGGCATCGTGTTCGGAGGGAACATATGCCTAATATTTCTACAGTGAAACACGGTTGTTTGCTGATATTCTTCACAGAAACGGGAAGACTACTCGAGTCGGAAGGATAGATGACTGTAGGAATGTAGAAACATTTTGGATAAGAACCTGTTCAGAGTGCTCTGGATCTCAGACTGGGCCTGGAGTTTGTCTTCCAGCAGGACAACAAACCAAAGCAAACAGCAAAGACAATAACAGGGTGGTTTAGGCGAATGGGGGGGAAACTGTCCAAAAACAGCTGTGCCAAATTCGTGGCTTCATGTTTTAGAAGACCTGAACTATGACTGCTGCCCAAAGCGCATCAATAGTTTGAATAATGGCTGTGGATACATGGGAAGTCACATGTTTTAAGTTCAAAACAGGAACTGAATACATTTCGGAATATGGCTTTCACATAAGAATGTGGAAAAGGTGAAGTACTGTGAATTACTTCTGGATGAACCGTCTATATGGATCAATCACTGTTTTCTCTAAAAGAGCTTTCTTCGTCCTTTGAAGGTTTACAACGTGTTGCTAAGTGCTGTGCTGTGAAAAGAACATCACAAAATCTAACCTGCTATTCATCAAGACTGCAGAGACTTGATGAATATACAGTGAATATACAGTGGCCTGGTGTAAATACTGTAGACTGAGGAGATGAGTCAGGCTCCAAGGATTTGCATACGTAAAGAAATACGGGGCTGCACAAGATACTTTTTTCATTCACATGTAAACAATTAGGATCTTATTTTTATAAATGTGAAGTTTGTGATCAATAAATAACCTGCTGGGGAAAAAAAAACTAAACATTCAGTGTGCCTGAATTTTTCTTCATGATCAAGCAATACTGATGCAGTAGGTTGAGTTTCCACTTGTAAACTCCATCTGAAGGAAAACATGAGCCATAGCTCAGTGAGTGAAGCCGAATAAAGATTGCCCAAATGAAACTCAGAACACTTTTGAAAACTGACACCTCACAATTTCCATCTGGTTGTACCAGATTTATGTTACTTTATGTTACCCCCAATCCACAAACTTTAGCAGATATATAAGATATATAGCACCAAATGCTAAATTTCTAAACCCAGCCCACACTGAATAACAGTTTTTGAAGTGTGGTGAAACTTCATTTCTATTACATGTTTTTTTTGACTGCATACTCTGCATTTTACTAGTGTAGTTCTAAAATGCACAAGGAAATAAATAAAAGCAATTATGAAATACCTGCATGCTGTCCAAGTGGTTCTGTTTATGCGTAAACATAGACCCGTACAGTAAAAAGAGATGCAGGGAGAGAAATCAAATATGTGATCACTCACACATATCTTGAAATTATATTGATATATATATGAATATATTAAAAATGCTAACATATAGCCAAACTTGTAAAAAAGTCACTTATATGGATCCAAAGTGGATATTTGCATTACAAAATCAAATGAATACTAAATATGAATTCAAATAGAATTTGAAGAAAGAAATAGCACGATTGCTAGTGACATAGTAAAGATCAGAAAATTACTCACAGCCTGATCTCACGGAGGTACATTCTCATGCAGCACTCACACAAAAACACACAGCCAACCCCCACCCCCGTGTCCAGACGCTCACCTCTAACAGATGGACAGCGCCTTCATGTTCCTTTTTAGCCTCAACCTGAGCCTGGGAAACACAGGGGGCAGTTCACTCATGTAGCACTCTTTGTTGATGTTTAATGTCACTTAAACCAGCATAAGGCTTTCACAAACAGCATAGAGGCATTTTAAATAGCTCAACAAGACAACGAGTTGCTGAGTTTCCTTTGCTACAGATGCTGAGCCAATAAAACCTAATGGGTTATTAATTAAATCGATAATTCAGATCTTACTTAAATGTTGTGGGTTTTCCTTCTATTGTTTTTAAATTTGGACATTTCTTAATTCCCTGCTTGAACCTGCTTATAAGAGAAAAAAGTGTCTCCAACACAGTGAATATACAGTGGCCTGGCATAAATACTCACACATTTTAAGTATTTTATTAGGATTTTTTTGGACAAAAAATATAACTAAAAAAAGAAAAAAACACAAAGCAGTGCTTAATTTTGCAGTAGAAGTAAAAAATACTGTACATGGTTTTCAACATGTTTCACAAATAAAGGAAAGGTGTGGTGTGCATTTGTATTTGCCCCTCTTTACTCTGACAGCCTTAATTAAAATCCAACTGCCTTGACAAGTCACCCAATTAGGAAAAGGAGTCTGCATGTATTTAATTTAATTTAGTTTAATTTCAGTGTGCGTTCAGCAGTTCGTTGAAGGCCTCCAACACTTGTTAGAGAACAAAAGTGAACAAACAGCATAATGGAGACCAAAGAGCAAAGCAGGCACATCGGGGATATAGTTTTTAAGAAGATAATATCACGACTATGTTGTACAACAGCGTCCCATCGCTTGACAATTTAAGGAGCTCTGCTGAATCCATCACACCAAACATGTAGGAGATCAGATCAGAGCATATCGAAACCTTTGGTCTATAAGCAAAACCTTAAGAACGTCATACTGAACAAATTAAATCTGAGTTGAAGCATGATGGTGGTGGCATTATGATTTGGGTGATTATCTTTCTCAGCGGTAAAGCTGCTCAGAGTTGATGGACAATGGAAGAAACTAAATACAGTGCAGTGCTGGAAGAAGACTACTCAGAAGCAGCACAACAAACAAACCTAGAGCAACAGTGGAACGGCTTGGACCACTTTAATGTGTGGCATTGGCTAAGCTAAATTCAAGACATAAATCCAATGGAAAATCTTTGACAATCCTTTAAAGGCACTATCTGTCAACTCTGACTGAGATCGAGCAAACGTAATCGCAGCTGGCAGGAGGTTCGACAAAGTGTTGACTCAGAAAGGCTCAATACAAATATACGCCACACTTTTCAGAGTTTTCTTTTTAAAGCGTAACATACCACATACCTATACTAGCACTTCACAATTATGCTACTTCACTACTTTGGGTTAGTCTATCGCATAAAATCCTCATAAAATGCATTGCAGTTGTTGCGGGACAAAATATTCATGGAATAATTTTGTATAATTAATATTACAACTCGCACATCTAACCCGTTTCATTTCTTGTTTCAATAAAAACAGAAACGGCGCAGAATGCCGCTCTTTGTTCACATTAAGTACATTATGACGTGTGTTGATAGACTGCTGTCATATCTGCAATGCCCCGGTTACATGTTTTACATTGATTGTTTGCGTTCCATTTGTTATTGGATAATTGCCTACTTTGAAAGATCGCTCTGTCACCATTGAGCATGTGGAGTAATTGAAATTAATTGCTTTGCCTTTTCTAAAACGCTGCGCAAACAAACATAGATTTAATTCAATTAAGTTTTATGTTTTCATAAGTAATTAGCAACACTTCTGTAGTGCCTGCAAGAGGAATAAGCTTTGCGTAAAACACGGTGACTGTGAGGGAACACAGCAGAATACATGACATTTCTCTTTGTAGGAGCTACAAACATCTGTTCCACATGAACATAAGAGCATGTGTGGACTTTACAGGATGATAAATCTCCTTTGCAGTCCATCAGTTTGGGAGAACACAGAGAGCAGCCCGTGTCTGAAGGAAGATAAGGCCATAATGAGCTTCTGTTAATGAGGGAAAAAAAAAAAAAAAGCTGAGAGCCAAAGCCTGCAAAAAGCTGACTGTGAAGTTAGGGCGCTACAGCCACGGCAACACTGTGGTGCAAACTGTTTTTCTAGAGATGGCACTGGTGACAATTCCTATCACGTTCACACCATCAGCAATCTCAGCGACTACAGGGTTCGCTTTGACATTACAGTCAGCTCCAGTGCACAGAAGAAGAAACTCGACCATCAAATGGCCTAGAAAGGCTTTTTGTTTTATTATTTTCTGTCATTTCTACTCTACATTACAAATTCCCAATGAGCTTGCGTGTAACAAACAGGAGTGTCCAAGGAGTGACCAAGAGGATGAACTATGGGGGGGTTTTGGTGATAAAACAAGACAAATAAGGGTTGCAATGTATTGCAACATAACGTAAAACACGTTATGTTGCAATACATTTTAGGGAAGTTTTGCATTTGCTACGCAGTATGCGTCCCAACGATGTTCAACTATAAATGCTCTTTGACCCGTAGCACGTTCTAAGATCAGAGCAAACAAACAAACAAAAAAAAAAAAACGCCCAGTCCTCTGGCGCTGTGAGTGTTACACAATCAGACTTCGCTTACCTTCTGAAGAAGGTCAATCTCCTGCTGCTTTGCATTGAGTACAGCCAAGGCCTGCTCATGCTCCAACTCTAGCTGCTGCCTTCGCTCTGCAGCCTCACGCATATGCTGCCCGCAAAGGACGTAGGGATGGAGAGCCAGAAGGAGAAGAGGGGGAGCAGAGATGGCTGGTGTTAGTGGGACTGAAATCCAGTAACGTTCTACCTTTTAGAAAAGCATCTCAGATCTTCAGCTCCGTATTTACTGAAGATGAAGCGGTAAACATGACTAATAGTGGATCAGGTACTGATGCTTAAATCTTTGAAGAATAACAAAGGCGTGAACTTTCATTCGCAAAATAGACCATGTGAGCGGGTGAATGATCAACAAAATAAATCTGAATGAATTTAGGTTATGAAAGAAGACAAGAGATGCTTTGCATTTTAAACAACAACAACAACAACAACAAAACATTGTCTTGTAAAAGTATTCACCCCCCTTTTTTCACTTTCCCACTTTTTGTCACCTTACAGCCACGGACCTCATCGTATTAGAAGAAAACGTCACATAGCTGAAGTGGAAGGGAAATTATGTGTGCTTTTCTACTTTTTAGTTCATATTTGAAAAGTGTTGCTTTTGTATGTTTGACCCCCTTGCCCCTAAATAAAATCCAGTATACTGAAATGCCTTCAGATATCACCTGAACAGTAAGCGATGGCAGTAATTAGCTTGTCTTTAATTGAAGATCCGAATACTCCGGTTGCTATGCAAAAGTTTGTTGGAAAACATTAGAGAACAAACAACATCATGGAGACCAAGGAACGCACCAGCGAACCAGCTGAGAGAATCTATTAACACAGTTTTCTGTCGCTTTGGTGCATTTCTCAATAACTTTTGACATTTGCAAAACAGCAAGTGCATTTCTCAAAACAATTTGCACAAACAGCAAAACACCATGAATTACCCGCAAAATCCAGTTTATTTCTCAAAATTCTTAGTTAATCTCTCAAAATTAAATATGTGTCGGTGAACATATCAGTGCCTCAGAATTGCGTCACTGTGAAACAATTCTGTTTCACACAGTGAAACGTATTTTCCTCCACTAGCTTTGAAACAGTCGCCACGCAGTTCCAGGAGGAGAAAGGCTGTGTACTCTAAGTATTGCACCAGTCAATTTAAGGATGCTTATTGGTCTCCCAAAAAACGATAAAAACCCGGAAAATTGGATGTTATGCTGCTAGCACTTAGCAACAACTCATAGGAGGACGTGAGAGCGCTGCCCAATACAAATAATGTATTGGACAGAACACAATAAAACATAATTTAACGAAGGTTAGACATAGATAAATTTTTCACGACAAATTTTAATAATCGAGGGAATCGAATCAATCGAGGAATCATTACAGCCCTAATTGTGTTTGTTCATTAACTATGCTTGATACACCTCTAAGGCAGGGGTGTCAAACTCAGTTTCGTTTTGGGGCAAATCGAGTCCCTAAATGCTCCTGAGTGGCTGGTTGTGCCATAATGTAAAGATCAAACCTGTTAAACTGTTAAAAATATTAATAAATTCTTAAAATTAAATGATATTTAACATCTTTTCAGTCCCTCCAGAACTTCGTGATTGCTTTTGTGATTTTTTTGCAATAAGAATCAAAGCGTCTGTGGTACTAATTTGGAAATATTTGCGCTTATTTATGACTGTAAATACGACGTCTTATTAGCCACTGTGTAAACCATGGCTTATAATCTGACATCAATTAAGACTGATGCAGCTGTTTAGTACAAGTGACAACATTTTTGACAATTTTTGAGAAAAATCTGCAGTAAACTCCCAATTATATATTAGCACAAAAAGGTGCAGCAATTTGTTGACTCTGCGTGAATTTCCACGATAATTCGCAAGAAACTGGAGAGACTGATTGATATAAATTGGCAGAAAACAGATAAAAACTGCATTGATTTGATTGATAACATAACATTTAAGCAGACTTAACGTCTAGTCTACAGAGGGTCGCATAAAAAGCTACGGCAGGCCGGGTTTGGCAGACGGGCCTTGAGTTTCACACATGTGTTCTAAGGTTTACACAGAGCAAGTGGACTTAGTTTGCTAGTTGGACGATTTCTGAAGGCCTTTGGTTGGATTGCATTTCATGGCATTCGGGGTAAAGGCAGCTGAACACGGACGCACCCTGGCTTTCAATTCACTTTTATCTTCCACTCTACAGTTATACACCAACTTGTTGTTCAATCACCTAATATTCAAAAAAACAAAATGAAGTGTGTGGCTGTAACGTGGCAAAATGTGAAAAGGTTTTCAGGGGATATAAATAATCCTGCAAGGCAGTGCAAATATACTTGGACCTCCAGGTTTGCTGCCCCCTTTATGTATCACTATGCCGCTTTAAAATCTTGTTAAACAGGAGAGTTTAAAAGTTTTCCTCAGAGATTTTGTCTTTAAATGATCAATCTGGAGGCTTTTATGTGACATTAAAAGGGTGAACAAACTCTGTTAGCGTGCTCACTTGCTTGTGATCATCCATCTCAACCAAAGAAGCCATCCAAAGAAGGGACTGAATGCTAGGAACTTTGTAACACAGGATGCCTGTGACATCTAGTCGCATCACTGCTTCCAAAATGTGTAAACCGTTGACACGCTACGGTGAAAGAAGCAAATGAAATTTTCATGCTAGTGAAAAATTAAGTTCTAAACTCGGCAATGTCGTCAAACTTATAGGTGACATCATCATCGTGGATAGTGACCCAGCTTTTCTCTTTCTTCTTCCTCCCCCTCTCATCGTAAAGCCAAACTCTTCATCCTGCCTCATGCATACATCACATTCCACAGTGCTGTCGTTGAAGCCACGTGATTGTTTTTTTATGTCTGATAAACATCGCGCCGATAAAGGGAGACAAAAGCACAGCCACTGACATGAAACATTCACTACGGGAATAACTCAGGCTGCTCCCAAAACAGGTGGCCATAGCACTGATACCTTAGAAATCTAGCAGGGGGGGAGAGAGGGACGAGGGAGGGAGGAAGCAACAGATCCAGTGAAGTTGGACAACATAAGAGTGACATAGGTAAGAAAAGAGGGCAGACTGCTCCCAGCTTGTGCTCTTTCACAGCTCCAGGTCAGACCTTCCCAACACGACACTGGAAGGCAACAGACATGTCGAGGACATTAGAAACCATAGAGGAAGAGGCTGGAGTGGCACAGGAAGGAGAGGTAGGCTCTACAAAAACACCTGCATCAAAATCCCAGACTGAATGGACTTCCAAGATCTAGAAGGGGACACGGAATGGACAGATGGAGGCATCACCCGGGTCGTGTTTTCTTACCTTGAGCACCTGCTCTAGGTTCTCCAGTTTGCCTTGGAGCTGGTTCCTCTCCCACAGGGCTAAATCTCTCTCCTGCGTCACAACACCAAGCCTCTCTTTGAGCTGGGCATACTCTGATTTCACCTGTTCAGATGGAACAAGTCAAGAGTAAAGGCAGCGGAAGTTGAAAGTCCAAAAGCAAAAATGTTTAGATTCTTGATCTAGACAGCAATTCACGGTTTTGTGAACGGTTCCAGGGCAACTCATCCATTTGTCAAATCCTATCCCCATTCCATATCATTGCATTTAATTTCTTTGTGAACAAACCAAGCCATGTACTTAAGCTGTTGTGTGTCAGTTTTCTTTCTTCGCAGTCAAGTTCTTCAATGAATTTTAGAGGTAAATAGGCATAAAAATGCTAAAAACTCACATACAGTTTTATATTGTATATCTAAAATTGCTTTGCTATTTGAGGTATAAACACCAGGATGATTCTCAGTAGTTAAAAACCTACAACAAATCGATAACTGCGCAGTACTTTCACTCCTTTTCTTTTCTGACACGCTTTTTGTTATGGAACCAAGTGACTGCAAGATTAGCCATATCATCTTCACACCTGAATTGTTTTGTGACTTTATCAAGCACGGCTAAATGCTACGATACTGACAAAATCTGTCCTCTGGCAGGCAAACAGGTGCAAAACTCCTCATTCATCTTTCTGTATGTTTCTATTTGCGTTTCCACATGTTTCTCACACCTTTCCTTTGACAGGCAGAGCTGCTTAAAGTTTAGCTGCTGCTTTTGACACAAATAATTATTCACCTGTTGCCAGCAAAAGTGCCCTGGAAAATACTGAATTTTCATTTAACTGACCACCATAAAGTATTGCATTTTTTTTTAACAAATACAAGTCTGAAGAGTGTAGTTTGGATCAATTTAACCCCCTACCCTTTCCAAATACATTTCACTTCAGTCACAATTAGTCTTTTGTTCTATTTTAGCTTTGCACACTGAGAAACTGAAAAGCTTTTCAATTCAAACTAGCTAAAGCTTTGTTAAATTAGTTTTAGAGTGTTTTGCTTAAATGTTTAATTGTTCAAAATGACTGAACAAAAAAAAAACAAATGAAGGAAAAGAAGAAATCTGTAAACAGCAGCTCTCAAGTCTTACCACTGATTTTCAGGTCTTTTGGACAGTGCAAAACAAGTTTTATACCACTGAGATATCCAGTTGGTATAAAACTGGATATACCAACACAAGTGTGGTGTGGATTATGAATACAAATCCACACTACACTTTTCAGAGTGGAAAAAAGAAAAGAAAACCATGTATAATCTATCGGTCTGATGAATAAAATCCTAAAAAAAAAAAACATTAAAGTTTGGAGTTATAATGTAGAAAAAAAATTATCATTTTGATGAGGTGTGAATACTTTTACAAGGCACAGTATGTGATAAATCAATGTGTCTGATAATGTGATTCAGACACAATTCACTGAAATAATTTTTCAGCAAACATTTTCTTTAGAGACGGTATAACGTCGTGTGAAGAAAAACTGAGCAAATTCGTAGAAGCAGTGTTTGCATTGCTTCTAAGGAGGGAGTATTTTCCATCAGCACTTTTAATGGCCCCTAATCGCCACTGAGCTGACTGGCTCCTGCAGCTGTAATGTGGTAAAACCCCTTCCTCAGAGCAGCCATGAATGACTAATGATTCCTCAAGGAGATAAACTGTACAAACACTAACAAATCAAAACACTGACTAGTAAGTCTACTTGAGCAGCAGTGCCACAGCACAAACCAACTGGTGTACATTAAACCACCCATCAGACCTGACCATGAAACACTGATCCAAATCACACCAGATTCAGTAAAAGCCAGCAGGACCTTTCGGACCACAGGAACCAGACTGAAAATGTGTTTGCAAAGGACAAGACCTGAACTGTACTGTACCATGCTTCTTTTACTATCAGCCTGATGTGAGAACGTTGCTCCCAGAGTCATTCATATCTTGATAAAATAACATTTAACCTTAGTGGCAAAAACCTGCCTCTGAGCTACTACTACAGGAAATTGCCTTACTCATAGAAAGGCCCAAGGTCTCTGTTTGCTAAACTATTTCGACTGGATGTCAATATCTCAACAACATTTTACTTCCTTCAGTGATTTCCTTCACTAGAATGCTGGATATAGCTAAGTTCTTGTAAGACCCAGAAAGCATCCACGCTGCATCAAAGCGAAGAGAGGAAGGCCATGATCTACGAAGAAAAACACACTGAGAACCGAGTGCCAAGCTAAAAGCTCTGTGAAGATGTATTTAAGGAGGGAGAAGCCTTCTGTAAAGCCTTTTCACCTCTTACCTTTTCATACTCGGATGCTTTGTGGCTGTTGTTGAACCACTGAAGATTCAAGTGCTTGTTCTCCTGCAGGAATTCTTGAAGTTCATTCTCCTAGGCAAAGGAGTCAGAAAGAAAGTTGCTTTTACAACCTGAAAAGTCACCATGATTAGACGAGAGGAATGCACTCAAACCCAGCGTGTTGTCAGCAACGACCCATGCATTATTCATCTAAGGGGACTCCGTCAGGTTCTGTAGTTCATGGAGGATAGAATCACTAAAAGAAGCAGCTGCCATTTGCGTCACCGCAGCAGTAAAATAATATTGACATCCAAGTGGCTTTTATGTTTGCATTTGCAAAACGAAACCCATATAATATTCGGAGCTTTTCTTGTTTTTTGCTCTAACACGTGCGTACCAAACTTTTTCAAACCATGTGTGCCCAGTGCAGAGTAAAAGAAAACAATCTCTTCACTGTAGGAGGGGAAAACTAATTACATTCAATCAACAATTGTGAAGTGTGCCGTGGAAGCAATTTGCAGTGTCAACTCTTGGGTTCTCCACGACGAGCAATTTATTGCAGCTCCAGCAGCCAAGGGTTGTTGTTGTCAGGAGCTGGGAAACCCACAGGCTCATGCATGATACATTTGCTGTATAACGGAGCCCCTTCATGGCCTGCGATGGCGGGTCTGCTCCTGGTGCCTTATGTTTAACTTATGAAGGATGCATCAGAGTTGAACTGAAGATTAAAGTGAACATGAAGAAGTAGATCCATTCTGAAGAACACTTGTTAGACAGATGAAAACATTTTGCTTCGTTATTGTAGTGATATGTGAGTGATGTTCGTAATCCCTTACACAGCCGTGTAGCCTGTCGTCAAGGACAAGCACTACCAAGTAAACAGCCCGAAGACTACACACATGTGAAGTCACGTCTGAGATCAGATGCCTTCTCTTTTGTTTCAGTGGTTCTTTTATAGGCTGCATGTGTTAAACGGCATTCGTGTGTACTGCCGGTAATTCATCAATTTGGAGTCAATAACAATAGCTGTAGGTATTTGTCTGTCAGGTATCCATACTGAAGGATAAAAAGTTGTCAAAGCTGAACAAAGAAACTTTTACTTTACATTGCAGTGCTGTGAAAAAAAAAGTAGTTTTTATCTTCCTTGTTATATATTAATGTTTTATATTAAGCATATTTTGACAAACATAACCAGAGTAAATACAAAATACAGTTTTCATAACATAATTTCATCCTTAAAATTAACATGTCCAACACTAAACATTTTTACAGACACTAAAATTGAACCTTTTCTTCTTTGAAAAAGTAATTGCACCCGTAAATCTAGGAACTGATGTTGTCGCTTTCTGCGGCAACATCAGACCATCGTGTGTTTGTGGTAACTGGCATTCAGTATTTTACATCATTAAGGAGGACTTTAAGTCAGCTTTTGTTCACTAAGTAGTTTTAATTAAGCCACACTGGAGTGTTCTTGAGCACAAGCAAATCAAATAAAGTAATACAAGGACATCTCAATTGGACTTAGGGCTAGACTTTGACTAGGTCGGTGCAAAAATTTTTTTTTTTGCCTTTAAAAGGTGAAATTTTGGGTGTTGTGTAACCCAAAGTCATCTTGCAATCAAAATCAAAAAGGAATTGCTCCTTCAGCATTATCTGGAAATCATGATTGCAATAATTAAGTTATCCAGAAGACGCACAGCAGCCCCAGACATTCACACTAAACCTCATGCTTTTTACTGATGGTACGATTTTTTTTCTTCTTCTCCAAATCTCATGGAGATCATCAAGACGTTTCTGGCAACGACGATAGAGGCCTTTGTGTTCCTTTGGTCAGCACAGGTTTTCACCTAGGACTCCATGCTTTTTTGCCCAGTATCTTTTCTACAGTTGAGTCATTAAATGATAAATTGACAGAACTTATGCAGCACTTTTTCAGTCATACTGACCACTAAGAGCACATTTACCCATCCACACCAATTTATACACTGAAATGCAGATTGGTAGGCAACCTGGGGATAAATGGCTCGAACTTACAACCGTTGTTTACTCTGCCTACTGATTATCATTATCTTTGAAACACTGGCCCTAACTGAAGCATGTTGTGTTGAAGATTTTGGTTTCTTTTGCGAATTACTAGATTACTCATCATTGAGGTCTTGGAGAAATTCAGATAGGCCAGCCAAATTTCGGATGTGATAGCACACACATATCGTCACAGACAAAAGTGTCAATAAATAGACAATCAGCTATGCCTTTGTGCTGTATTGTTAACGCTTTAAACAGATCAATGTAAGTCATAATCCCTTGGCAAGACACATTTTTGTGGAGCGTCTGTGAGCCCACAGATGGAACAAATACCAAAGCAGAAAACATTGCAGCCTACACTGAGCTGCATTATTCAGCTGAAAAACTGGGATTTTCTGCTGAGGCACATTTGCTTGAATACCAATGCCAGTGTACAAAAAAAAAAAAGAAAAGAAAATGCTCACACAGAATGGTACTTTAAAATCAATCCAAAAGTCCCATTACTAAAAGTGAAAAAATCTTCATTGTGCATTGCTTTGCAGACATGTTCTTGCCACAGAAACCTTTACATGTTTCACAAGCCTGTTTCCGTTGGATTGGAAATTTACATGACAAACCAAAACAAGGATGTGCATAACTGTGAAGTGTAAGGAAAATGATACATGGGTTTTAAAATCAAAAATCTAATAATGCCTATCTTATCCAGCAGCAACCTTTAGTTTGATGCCTCTAGACAAAATGCAATGAAACTAATTGAAGTCAACTGGCTGGTAAATAGTGTCTATTGTGTGTAATTTAATCACAATTTGAAATACATTAGATAACAAACGTCATCATGAAACTCAGGAAACAGGACACAGTTTTAGTTGTGGAGAGGTACAACAAGGGGTTAGGAAAGGATGAAAGCATGGACGGAAAAAAATAAAGAACCTAATGAAAGAAACAAAGTTATAAAGAACGGGCTAGGGAGAAGAGGGAAGGAAGGAAACAAAGAAGGTAGGGAGAAAAGAAGGACACAAAGAAAAAAAATAAAGGAATTAACAAATGGAAGAAAGAAGAAAGAGGGAAAGTGTGTAAGGAAATAGTGAAGGATGGAAGGGTACAACATTTATACAGTTGTGTTAGGCATAAAGTCTGGAAAAAGCTAAATTTTTACATACTCATACTTTTGTTTCCATACTTACCTCAAAATATGTGGAAAATAGTGAAATCAAATTCCAAACTTTTCCCAGACTGTTTAGGAATGTTGTACTGCTTTTCTTTCCTCCTTTCTTTCTTTATTTCAAACATGATAAAAGTATAAAATCATACACATGAACAAGGGATGCAAAAGACACATTAACATAATTTGTACTGCAATAATCTTAACACGCTCGAAAAGGAGTAGGAAGAAGTAAGAAACTTATGAACTCCTACCCAATAAACTCATATCACATTCTCAGATGGACCCTCATTATTAAATGAAATTAAAACAATAAAGAATAAACATAGGTTAATTAATTTTCCACTTTATCTGGGCTTATATTGTTTTATTTTATTTGTCAAAAGCCAGAATAGCTACATGATTGATATACAAAAGAGAAAAAATATATTGAAGCAAAGAGGGGCCATTTTATTGTCTATCACTGAATGACTCAACCTGGCCCGAGACAGCAGCGTGGTTAATTTTGATAAGCCTGACAGATGAATCAACCCTGTCATTTAACTCGTGAGCAATCCAAGGATTTCACCCACTTACTCTCTGTTCGGTATGGGAGAGCTCATCATTTGCTCTTGGTGCAGCCAGCTGTCGCTGTCTTGACTTTATTTTTAACCAAAGCCATTTGCGTCAGAGAGGTAAATGAAGGAAGAGTCATCCATGTTTCCTTCCTACGGATGACCTTTACATTTTGATATCATTAGGTAGCTGTGCAGTAGGAGGCATAAAAATTGGAACATTTTAGGACAAGATAGATGTCCCTTCTGATACGCAGATGAAGTCAACGCAGTTAGATTACAGCTACATAGCACAAGTCTTCATACTCGTTCCCATTTCTTAATATTTACTATTCAAAATTTAATTGGTAAGATGAAGCACAGAGTCCACACAATCTGTATTTTCACACGAGGACATTGTTAAGTGGGTCTCCGTTTTCTTTACCAAATGATGCTTGTGTTACTGAGTGAAGTTGGTCAAGGCAACATCAATCTGCCTCATCAGCTGCATGTTGTCAGTCCACTCAGATTCTGCCAAGGGAGAGGTTAACTTTTCCATTTTGTGTCAGGATGTAATTTGTGCAACACCATTAAATAATGTAAGTCCATATGCTTCTCCAGGTCTAGTCGTTGTTTGGAAAAAACTCCAACAAACTGACAGCTGATTAAGCAAATTGATGCAGCCTCAGGCTACTTTAACGTAGCAACATTAGTGTGACTGTTTGACAGAGAAAACAAGTCAACAGTGTCTTGAGAAAGTGTTTACATTAAATACCCAATAATATAGTATTCCTGGTGAGTTGTTGGAAAATGCATCTTAAACTGTAAAAAAAAAAGATACTCATTTTCCACCCACATTTGCAAATAAATTCTTTAAAAATCAGACAATGTCATTTTCAGAATTTCTTTTTCTCATTTTGTCTCTCACAGTTGAGATCTACCTATGAAGTCAATTACAGGCCTCTCTCATCTTTCTCTCATTAAGTTGCACAATTGGTGACTGACTAAATACTTTTTTCCCCACTGTAATCATTATGGCATTAAATTTGTGCCACCAATCTGAGCGTTGA